>CM029382.1:15848706-16013706 GCA_017165825.1 Hepsetus odoe
GTCAGACAAGGCTGTAAATATATTATTACACATTTATCTTTATGAAAGGTCAGACTGGTAATAGGAGCACAAATGGAATGGTGAGATAAAACCTACATAATAGATGGATGTTACTGAGGAGCTACCATTACGTCTTTATAACGCGATAAATTATACAATTCATCTGCTCACAGCAGCAGGTCTCCACCAACCAGGCCTTGATTTCAGCAGCTTCTGAAAGGATAAAGAAGACAGCTGCTCAGCAAAACTGCTTTTCCTCTATAAGAGCATGTGTCTTCTATATGCTTATAAGTTATGGCACTGTCAGATACGAATGCAGTTGTTGTTTCTCTCATTTGCTGTGTGTAAGACCAGATTCAGCACCATTTATGGTGTTTACTAGACATGGAGCAGAAACCAGAGGACAAAAACATGAAAAAACGCATGAAGAAAAGATTCATTTTTTCCATTTCCTGTCTTAGGCAGGTGACTTTTTCTGTCACTTTTTTAAGGTCATGCACAGAGCTGATCACCTGCAGTTTTCAGAGATGCCAGGCTAAAAATAACAAGCCTTTCATTACAGAAAAACTCTTGAATCTGAGAATCCTAGAGTTTTGAAATTAAAGACCGCATTCCTTTCCAACTCACTAAAACATCAGCTGGTTATCTAGTATGCTGGCTTGCTTTTCTTTTCTTTTTTTTTCACCTCCACTACATTGCATGAAATGCAGAAATTGGTTTGTGACCATCTTTGCCTTATTGATTCATATTTTAAACAGTCTACCAACAATATGTTACCATAGTGACATCTTTTCCATAGCACCTCCTAGCTGCAGTCTTAGTTTAACACTACAAACAGAGCTTCCTGTATTACCACTGGGAATGTTTCTCAATCAGCCTGAGATGACTGAGAGGTGTGATGCACTGTCAATGGGCATAGCAGCTCCTCTGTGAGGCTAATGATATTTCATGTTCTTTACCCAGAGCAATGACTTGTGATTAACGCTAACAAAGAGAATGTTCTGCCTAATGTACGTTATCTGTATCTAAGAAAACGGCTGCTTACCTCTAAGCACTGAGGACCATTAAGTGGTGTAAATCAGAAAGAATGCTGAAGGAAATGCACACACAAGCTGGCTGATAATGAGGGTGTTCAAACTGCTCACACTGAGCTGTTTTTCTTTTCCTTATTCAGGGTCAGGTGGGACAGAACAGGACTGCACTATGTGGATGAGAGAAAAAGAAGTCTTTATCAGCACTCAGGGCGATAAATGCAGGCCAGGTAAAGGTCTGATCATTGCTACTGTTACCGTGGGCTGAATTTTCATACAGTCCTCTATCTTTGGCATTGACTTTCAGCTGGTGGACAGCTGTGAACTCACAGATTAGAGTAATGGACACAATCACATGGAATATGGTAAAGACCACACACGCCTCCTACTCGATGATAGACTTACATAAAGGGGAAATGATATACTTTGTGAAATCCCCAGTAAGCAGGCAGATTTAATCTTAGTGGGATGCACAAACTGATGTACATAAGTTAAGTCATATATATATATATATATATATATATATATAGCACATTGTAAAACAAAGCAGCTTTACAGACAGAAACCAGGTCTGAGACCTTAGTGAGCAAGCTGAAAGTGACAGAGGCAAAACTCCCTGAAATAGGAGGAAAAGCCTTGGGTGGAACCAACACTCAAAAGGTGGACCCATCCTCCTCTGGTCAACGCCATCAGTGTTTGCTTGGTTAGTCTTGGTTTGTGGCAGCAGCTCATGCAGGGGATACAACGTAATGTAGCTGATCTGGAGTTCAGGCAGGAAGAGTCAGATAATGTGTAGCCATGGCTGCAGCCAGCTCAAGAGACTTTCTCAGATGCATTATAGATGTCTAACTAATAGGTGTGCTTGGATGAACATTGCTAAATCATATACATACACTCTCAGTAAAAAGGGCACTTAACTGTCACAGGGCTGCTGCCTTCCACATTGTGTCTTCAGTGCCTCAAATCAGAGAATGTAATTCTAACATACTCCATTCTAAATTCATTTTTAAGACTCCTAACAGCCTGAGCAGATTCCAGGCTTTTTTGTGCTTTAAATTATTAGGTTATTGAAAGGTATAATTAAGCCACTTTACTCACTCTACAAAGGTTTAACACTGGAGCTCTAGGATTTTACTTTTGAGGGTACTTTTGAGGCTTTTTGTTGCTCAATGAACAAAGTACACCTTTTTCTGGAATTGTCTGACTGACATCACGGTGAATTCAACATAACCTGATTTTAGTTGGATTATGTAGCGGTGGTGGTTTAGTGGTAGGATGCTTGCTAATAAGCAAGAAGGTGCAGGTTCAAATCACCAGCACTACCACCACTGGGTTCATGAGAAAGGGCCTTAAGTTGCTACAGGATGTTGCTCTGGGTTAGAGCATCTGCTCAATGCTGTCAGATGAACAAGGTGAAAAACCCTGGACCTACATCTTTGGAATAAATACAACCAGAGCGTTCAGAATTTGGTCCCATGTCTGGAACATCCTCTTTCAAATCTGATGGGATGGGTCAATATTATAGATGACAGATACTATAACTTTGTTGTTGTTAACAAGGTCAGAAAGAAGGTCAGAGCTACTTTACAAACAAAATAATTCAAATAAGAAGAAAAAACTCATTCTTTCGTACCGGGGTAGGTAATTATAAAATATTAAATAATGTAATATTAATCTATGTATTACAAAACTACAATAATGATTCTAAATGTTTGAAACACACCGCACAGCTAAAACAAAATATGCAACTGCTACACCTGCAAAATGATTCCTGATTACCTATTCAGCACTCACAAACAAGCCTCATTTTAGTTACAACAGAACCAGCTGAACTCATTAACATCTCAGCCCTCTCTCTCACACTCACACAGACACACGCATATATGAATAGATATAGGCACACAAACACCCCTCGTGACTTCCTCAAACATGATTTCAGATCCTCATAAAACTTTATATAAGAGAAGGAAGCAGGAGGAAACACAAACACCTAAATCACCCACATAAAAAGTAATTGCCCTTGAAATTAATAACTGGCCATCTTTAAGCAGCAATACATGCAACCAAATACTTCCTATAACAATACATCAGGCAACTTTTCAGCATTTGGAGATAATGAGTCCAAGAGCGAAGGGGCAGTGGTGGCCTAGTGGTTAGGGCGTCGGCCACCTGATCGGAGGATCGGTTCGAACCCTTTCCCAATAGGTTGCCCTGAGGTACCCTTGAGCAAGGTGCCTTCCCCGTCCTGCTCCTCCCTGCGATGGGCTGGCGACCTGTCCAGGGTGCGTCCCCTGTCCTCGCCCTGTATGCGCTGGGTTGGACACCAGCACTCCCCCGCGACCCCGTTTGGGACAAGCGGCAGATAATGGATGGATGGAGTCCAAGAGCCTTGGAAAAGTGATACTTAGACTCAACAGGGGAGACAGTGATCAAGACTGGGTGTGTCTAAGCTCATTGACCCTAGTTCTCAGCTAAATACGGTTCACTGGTTGAATGAGTACCTGGGGGTCAGCTGATGTTTTGCTTTGGGGAGTTTTGCTGAACAGTGGTATTTGAATGTTTGTTAACCTTCCAGAACCCAATAAATCAAATGAGACAAAATGGTATAGCTCATTTTAATGTGAGAAAAATGATCTAATAAGAGAACCTCAATATGAAGGTGAAAATAGAGTCTGGTGTTTTGAATCAATGAGACGATCAGGTGTGAGTGAGCTGCCTGTTTTAGGTAAAGAACAGAGATCTATTGTGTCTGACTTCCCCAGAACCTGTTTATGGAGGTTTTTCATGGCATCAACAAAGGAACTTCCTCAGGACCCCAGAAAAAAGACACTCATTAGAGTAGAAAAAGTTTACGAAAACATCTGTGAAAAGTTTAAACTCCACTAAACCTACATTCACACAGATTTAGTAAAAAGAAAACATTGCCAACCTCCCCAAGAGTGTTCAACCAACAAAGCAGTGTTATGTTTTTATCATATTTTTTTTCCAAAATATTTTTTTTTCTCTACTCTGAACTATTGCTCAGCCTTGTTGGATTGTGTTGTTTGTGTTTCATGCACTGTGTATTAGGATCTGCACTACACTTAATACTTTTATGTTGCCTTCTGTGTAACACCGTGGTCTTGGAGGAACACTGGTTTGTTTCAGTGTGCACAGTGTGTATGGTTGAAATGACAATAAAAACCAACTTGACCTGTCTTGACTTGACCTGACTCAAAGGCAAACCTTGTAATAATCCACAAAGTCACAAATGACCCATGTTTACTTCTCAGCATCTGAAGGCTGCTCTCACACTGGCGAATGTCAAGGTTCATGAGCTCACCACAGAAAAACAATGAACAGAAACGGTGTGCATTGAAGGGTTGAATAACACTGCTTCTCTAAAGTACATTGCTGTCCATCTACTGTAGGCTAAAGATCAAGCCAGAAGTTATTAAAAAGCCTCATCAGATGAAATCACAGAAGCATTTTTGGGTTACAATCTAAGCAATTTCTTTCATGGCTTGGCACAGTTTTGCTGCATCTGAGCCAGATCAGCTTGCCATCATCAATGGAACAATGGATTCTGAATTTCCCTAGTGGATTATTCAAGGAAATTTCAGGATATCTGTCTGTGAATTGATCTCATGCAGCAAAACAACCTGTCACAAGTCATTTAGCAAAGAATGGTTTAAAACAGATTAGAGCTGTTTTGAAATAGTCTTTGTTCTGTAATGTAATGTTCTGGAATAGTCAAGTCAAACTCCTGAATTTAACTGAAAAGAAATCCATGTGAGAAACTCCATCAACATCTGAGAACCTGAGCTGTTTTGTACAGATGTGATATTTGGTTTTACTGGTCACAGCAGTTACTAGAAACAAATGGTCATATATGTTTGCCAATCAGATAAGTAAATATGGCCAGTTATAATATTTATGTCCCATGTGTTTAAGAATGATGTGTTGTCATTATGTTGTCATAGTGCAGAAATATTGAAAATAATAAAGGGTTCACAAACTTTCAAGCACACCTGTATGTTAGATTTTATTTTAATTCAGGAAAATGAAAGTCAGCACGGTTCTCCCAGGCATGGAAGTGTCTTCCACCACCTAGCTAACATGCAGTGTGCCTTTCATCCATAACACACTGCTCAACCTAACAGCACCCATTACAGCCCCACAACCAGCTTTGGGAAGACTTTGGGCCATTCCGAAAAAGCAAACACAACCTCTCTATCTGGATAAATATTCATGACGGGGAGTTATAGCTGATGTAAACATTAAAGCGTGTATCAGTCCCAGCTTGATCCGTGACCCGAGAAGTCATTTGTAGAACGTGGCTATGAATATTTATGCCCAATGACCACTTTGTGAAGCAAGCACTAGTTGATTATGAATTATGAGGACATTAAGGACTGATGCCTCGTCAGTGGAGCACGCGGAGTAAACTTGTTTGAAGGCGCATTATTCATCAGCTAAGTAATTTATTCTTGGGCAAGAGTGCAAGGAGTGCAGCTCAGCTTTTGAGAGCAAGGCCAGTGCGAGATATCACACAGCACAATACAGGAGAAATTGCATGCATAATTAAAGACAAATTAGAATAAGTGCACTGCGTTTATTGACACCTCACAAATATGCAACAAAAAAGAGACAGGTACTGCACTGAAACAGGCTAAGCATTACTCAAACAGCCAAACCTCTCAGTTTCACAGCTAGGCCTTTTTCACACATCCGCAACAAAGTGGACATTTGGGCAAGTGGGGAAAAAAAAAAAAAAAAAGGTCAGTCAATGGATCTCTAAAGCAAATTGTCACAGTCAAATTCTACAGACATCCAGCTTTCAAAATACTGCATAGTCAATAGATCAAGAGATCTTTCATTAAGGATGCAGGGAGTAGAGGTGGTAAAGGTGGAGGAGTTTAAATATTTAAGATCAACAGTTCAGAGTAACGGCGAGCGTGGAAGAGAGGTGAAGGAGAGAGTGCAGGCAGGTTGGAATGGGTGGAGAAGAGTGGCTGGAGTGATCTGTGACAGACGCGTACCAGCTAGAGTAAAAGGGAAGGTTTACAGGACAGTAGTGAGACCAGCTATGTTGTATGGGTTGGAGACGGTGGCACTGATGAAAAGACAGGAGGCGGAGCTGGAGGTGTCAGAGTTAAAGATGCTGAGATTTTCGTTGGGTGTGACGAGGATGGACAGGATTAGAAACGAGTATATTAGAGGGACAGCTCAGGTTAGACATTTTGGAGAAAAGTTAGAGAAGCAAGGTTGCGTTGGTTTGGACATGTCCAGAGGAGAGATGAGGATTATATTGGGAGGAGAATGTTGAAGATGGAGGAAAAAAAAAGAAGAAGGCCAAAGAGGAGGTTTATGGACGTGGTGAGAGAGGACATGCAGGTGGTTGGTTTGAAGGAGGAAAATGCAGAGGAAAGGGAGAAATGGAGACAGCTGATCGGCTGCGGTGACCCCTAAATGGGAGCAGCTGAAAGAAGAAGAAAGAGATCTTTTGTCTGAGGTAATAGCTCCGTTGCCCTGGGAAGCTTTGAAATGTTTTATTAAGCAACAGTTTCATGTTTGTAGACCTAACAGAAGATACATAGTACAAAACAGACTTTAAGTGTAACATTTAGTAGCAGGCAGTGCAGTCTAATCCCCAACGTCAGAGGAGTTTTAATGACCTAGCTAGAGTGCAAAAATATCATTCATGTCATTGCCAATACAAAATATTACTCTGTAAAATCCATCAGTCTTTTATCTGAGCCCCTTAACCTGCTCAGGGTCGTGAGGGTGAACAGCAGAGAAACACCCAAGACTGCTCATCAGTCCATCAACCGGCAGACGTCCAGACAAACACACACACAGTAACACCTAGGGGGCTATTTAGCATCTCCAAACCAACTGACATGCAGGTCTTGGTAGGAGGAAGCTGAGCACTCAAAGGAAACCCACACTGACACGAGGAGAACATGCAAAAAAAAAAAAAACATACACTCCGACAGGACCGCCTTGCTGTGAGGCACTAAGACTGCACCTCTCTGTAATGCACCCTAATGTGTTATGTGATGTTATAATTTTAAATTGAGCTAATTTCTCATTTGTATAGTCTATAAAACACAAAGTGTGTTATGGAATTTTATTTGGCCATTTATTGTTTTACGTTTATCTTTTACTGCTGAATGAGAAAAAAAATCAATCTGTCATGTCACTTCTACGGTACAACTGGGACGCACCGCTTTCACAGGCTGTATTAATGTTCCAACTTGTTAATGTGTATGTGTGTTTGGTGTGTGTGTGTGTGTGTGTGTGTGTGTGTGTGTGTGTGTGTGTGTGTGTGTGTGTGTGTGTGTATGTATGTTGACTTTAAATATAGAAATGAATATTAGTGTTGACAACATCTAAAGCATGTTCTTTTGTTTTAATGACAATGCGATTTTTCTTCTATAATTAAAGAAAGGGTGGCACAGTGGGTGGCAAGAAGGTCCAAGGTTTGATTCCCAGGTGGGGCAGTCCAGCTCTTTGCTATGTAGTTTGTATGTTCTCCCCGTGTCTGTGTGGGTTTCCTCCGGGAGCTCTGGACAAGCATGTTAGATGGACTGGAGATACTAAAATGGACACATAGGTGTGAGTGTGTGCGTGAGAATGTTTGTCTGTTTGTCTGCCCTGTGACTGACTGGCAACCTGTCCAGGTTTTTTCTCCCATCCTTCACCCTATAAGAGCTTGGACAGACTCCAGCCCACAACCCTACTTGGTACAAGCGGCAAAGAAAATGAGCAAGTGAGTGCGAGTGGTTGAAGAACAACACTAGTGTGGGATTTTTAAAAGTTTTGAACTTTTTCAGACTTAACTGACCTACTAGGACAGGTTATGAATAAAACAGAAAACAGAAATCAAGAAAACCTTCAGACAGAACTGCTTGTCTACAGGCCAGACAATTCCCCATAAACCAAAGCACCAGCTGAAAGGAGTAAATATAACTGAACATTTGGCCCAAGAATATCAAAGACGAATCTGCAGGAAAAGTGGATTATAATGGAAAATTAAGATTTTACTTAAAAAATCAAGAAGTACGTCGTTTCCAGGGCCCAGAAACTTTTGCCTACAGAGTGTAATAGCTGTAACCACAAGTCGTCTCCCTTTAGTAAGCTTAAAGGGCAGCGGTGGCCTAGTGGTTAGGGAGTTGGCCCTGCATCGGAAGATTGTGGGTTCGATTCCCTCACAAGTAGGTTGCCCTGAGGTACCCCTAAGCAAGGTACCGTCCCTGTCACTGCTCCCCGCTCGCTTTCAATAGCTGCTCGCTTTCAATAGGTGCTCACTGCTGCACGGTGTTTGTGTGCATGGGTTAAAAGCAGAGGTCCAATTTCGTTGTGGTTCATGGTGTGCAGTGCTGTGACCTTGCAATGACAAGCGTTGTCACTTTCACTTCTCCAATAAGTGTGTAGCAAACACATTTATGGCATTGAGCAGACACTCTTATCCAGAGCAACTCCATTGTCCTGGTTACAGGGACAGTCCCCCTGGACCAGCAACTCAGGGTTAAGGGTCTTGCTCAGGGACCCAGTGGTGGTAGTGCTGGAGGGGGGGTTCAAACCTGGGACATCTTGAGCCACAGGTCCTTAGACAAGTACCCTACCACTAGACCACCATCACCACAGTAACTAAACACACAATGAGTCTAGTGATGCATTTACAATTACAGCTGAATTAAAATATTGCAGTTAATAGACATTTGCATATTTGTTTTTACCATTTTATCACATGCAATTCCATTAGAATACAACAGTCTAGCTATGTGAACAAATATTATATTATATTATATTATATTATATTATGACACAGAGATATTTGCTGCATTTCTAATATAGTACTGTCACTAGCCACATATTTTAAAACATCCATGTCAAGTTGACATGTCTTTTGGGTCATATCAAACTGTTTCTTGTTAAATAGAGGTTTATGTTCCTATGGGTCAATAAACAAGAAGTATTCATGATTAAAATATGAAATAAGAAACATGGTAGCTGAGAAAAATGTCAAATATTGGTTGAATGGACAGTTCCATTGACTGAAATGACTGTTAAATAACAGTTCAGACACTGCTTTTGAGTTAATACTCCGGTTATTACACAGCAATCAAGCTGCGCTTGTTGCACGGTGTATGGCTGTGTAAGCACTGCCTAATTAAAGATAGCAAATGTCTAATTGTGCACGGCACAAGCATTCTACTACAAGTGGCTAAATGTTAGAAACACAGACACTTGCAGGCCAATTGCAGTGTAAATACCCTCATAATGTAGCTCACGAGACATACCCCCGATTCCAGTCAGCAGGAAACGTCTTATAAGACAAGCTGAAAGAGAACATGCTGTAACAGTTATCGGGAGTTATCCCTGGTGAATCTACATGGTTCAAGGCATGTGAAGACGTGAATTTTGTGAGCATTAGCAGAAGCTGTAGTCTATAAGACTGGATTCCCACCAGTAACATTACTGATGCACTTATTGTTTCTATGTTACTACACAGACATAGAGTAGATGGATAGTATAGTTTATACACAAAAATGAGACAAAAGAAAAAGTCAACTCTAGACGTGAACCTGTTAAATGTAAGTGCTAGTAATAATGTAAATAGCCTTGTAACTGATTATGCTATAATGAATGTAAATACATAAGAAATAATAACATATATATACACTGCTCATTCAAACTAGGCATTAAGGAAGCAGGTACACTGCAGTATGCTACACCTATGGGCCTAAAAAAGCATCTAAATATGATAGACAGAAAGGACAATGATCAAGGATCGTTTTTACACTGATTGTGTGTGTCAGGCAGCTATTAAGGATTATGCATGCAATTCTACTGCTTGTTCCAGATTTCTGGATGCAGAAAGCCTCAGGCTGTAGCTCAGTGTTGTGCACTAATGATGGTAAAGATTTGAATGATTGTTGGGTAATATGATCAGGGCTACCAAAGAGGAGCAGAAAAGAGCCAGCACTCACCTCTTTCTCTCCGCAGATATTGCTGATGATGGAGTTGGACGCCGGGCTGGCAGAGGGGCCGAGAACCGCCACCACCCCCTTAGACATGATCTGGCACACTGTCAGTGAGCAGCAGAAAGAGCAGCAGTCACACACTTCTGCCAAACTCCAAGATCTGGCAGCATTAACACAAGCTCAGATCCACATTATTAGAACTAGCTCAGTACAATTTCTTTACATTTCTTTGTTTTTTGGAAAGAGCAAACATTACTGTTAAACTACAACACAAACATATTTTGGTTATGTCAAGAATTCGAGAAAACTGAAAGAGATTTAGACCAATTATTTAGAGCCTATAAAAAACAGCAGTCAGTAAAAAGTGACTTTGAGAGAGAAAGAAGGGAAGTTATGATGGTTCTGTGGTAGGAGCTGATTTCTGCAGTTGAATATAGCAAGGTTAATCACAGTGAAAGTGAAAGTGACTGTGTCACTGTGAAACACAGCACAGTACACAGTGAACCACAACAAAGTTCTTTCTCTGCATTTGACCCACCCACCACCTGCAGCAAGGGCAGCCATACATTCAGTACTTGGGAAGAAGTGACGGGGACGGTATATTGCTTATGAGTATCTCAGGGCAACCTACTGGTCGAGGATTCGACCCCCATAATTCCCAGCCTGGGGTCTAGTCCCCAACCACTTGGCTACTGCTTCCTAGCACAGGTTGCCTTATTTAAAAGTCCTTTAAAAATGTATTTAAAAAAAAAAAGAGAATCTGCAACCTGGCCAATGCGTTTCAGCAGATATGCATTGGTTCTGTACAAAGAAATCCACGCTCTTCACTCTCTAATCCTGATACCATAGGATTTACCATGTTGAGTCCTCTACAGGTATTTAACAAACCCCTCTTTGTTGCTATACGACTCATTTTTACAGCAACTGTCATTTACACTGGTAACTAAAAAAACTTTGTTGTACCAAATGTGTACATTACATACCATTATAAAGGGGTGGAAGTTTAAATTCATCACATTGGGGGGATAACTGATTTATACAAAGTAAGATTGGGAATGAAACAGAGCAATAAACTATAAGCTTCTCTGCAGTGTTTTAAAATGGGATTATTTTGTCTTACATGATGATCAACCTGAATACTACAGCTTGTAGTGCAGTGGGGTTGGTTTAATGATGCTGACGGTTTGCTGAATAAACTCTACCACACTCTGGTGAAGGAGTGCAGGCAGCTTTGCACAGCACGTTGGACGAAGTGCAGCTAAAACTCACTGGCAGCAATGCAAGCTCGAGTTCAAACCCATCTCAAGTTCAGGATAAGTTTACATTTCATATTCTGACTCATGTAGTCCGTTCACAGGGATTCAAGTTTTTGAACATTTTTAGTGGATTGATCATGCGTGATATCAGCTTTACTAATAACTTTAACAACACAATGAACTCTAGTAAAGCCAGCAATGTTACCTGAGGTGAAAACAGCCACTCAGAATCTATAACTGTCTGCCTTCTTTAAACAAATTAACACATAACAAGCATACCACATAACCTGCTCTTGATTTTTGTGATTCAGGTTTTAAAAGAATAGCTTGGCAAAATATGAAAATTACCTATTTTTCAACATACCTTACATTTAGCTCATCAGACAAGACATAAGGTGTTATTTCTTGGTTTGTTTTAGAACTTTCTAAGGCTAATGCTGCTATTAAACACTAGAACTCAGAAGTCACCCAAAACCTTTCTATAAAAATGACCCAAAAAGACCTTTCCTTTGCTGCTCAAACTGTATCCAGATCCTCATTAAGATGGTGTAAACTTGTGGATGTGGTTTAGTCCCCGCTCTTCTTCTTTTGATTGCTCTCATTTAGTGGTCGCCACAGCGGCTCATAAATTTCCATTTCTTCCTGTCCTCTGCGTCATCTTCCTTCATACCAATCACCTGCATATCCTCTCTCACAACTTCCATAATCCTCCTCTTTGGTCTTCCTCTTTTCCATCTTCAACATCCTCCTCCCAATATAATCTTCATCTCTCCTCTGGACATGTCCAAACAAACGTAACCTTGTTTCTCTTACTTTTTCTCCAAAAAATGTCCAACCTGAGCTGTCCCTCTAATATTCTAATTTCTAGTCCTGTCCATCCTTGTCACACCCAATGAAAATCTCAGCATCTTTAACTCTGACACCTCCAGCTCCGCCTCCTGCCTTTTCATCAGCAGGTTCAGTCCCTGTTACAACTTCTTTTTTAATACCCATAGTTGCCTGTATTCCAGACAATATGGGTATTTAGTATGTAGTCTTGTTCATTTTTCAGCTCTATAAAATACATACATTGTCCTTAACCATGGCAAGTCCTTAGCGAAGGTATGCAGGAATATTTGGTGTTACATTCTGATAGAAGGGTATTTGGATGGCTGTCATCCTCTAGTGTTTTTTTAAGTAATACTGCACCCTTGCGGCCACAACTCTAATCTAAAGAACTGAAAATGTTGGCTGATTGACTACTCGGGTAAGGGGGAAGCTCTGTTCATTCACATTACAGCTCTTATCCACACTGTTGGGTGGTGGTGGTAGGATATTCGCCTACAGTCCAAGAGGTTGTAGGTTTGAATCCCCCCTTCAGCACTACCATCATTGGGTTCCTGAGCAAAACCCTTAACCCCAAGGTGCTTCAAGTGGATTGTCCCTGTAATCAGGAATTGGAAGTTGCTCTGGATAAGACTGTACATGTAATCCAGAGCGACTTACATTTCCTAAGTACAGGGACAGTCTCCCTGGAGGAACTGGGGTTTAAGGGTTTTGCTCAGGAACCCAATGGTGATGGAGGTGGGATTTGAACCAGTGACATCTTGGTCCATATTACATTCACATTCACGGCATTTAGCAGACGCTCTTATCCAGAGCGACTTCCAATTCCTGATTACAGGGACAACTGGGAGCAACTGGGCTTACAGAGACAACTGAGAGCAATTGGGCTTAAGGGTTTTGCTCAGGAACCAAATGGTGGCAGTGCTGGAGGTGGGATTCGAACCTGCGACCTCTTGGTCCATAATGGTATCCTACCATTAGACCACCAAAACCCAACCTTTAAGTTAAAGTTAAAAAGATGATGAGTATTGCCTGTGGCTTGGAAGTTGATTATTAGTCATGTGACTGTGTCTTTTCATATTCACAAAAAAAATTATGTGTATTTTGGTCCTGTCTGTGCAATTTGGGGTTATAAAGATTTTATGGATATAACTAGAGCCCTTAGGCACAGAACTACCTGTAGCCCCAGGACCCCAAGCATGTCATAGCACCTCTGTCTATGTGACAAATTACAGAATATAGAAAATAGAGAAGCTGTACACAAAGTGCAAATGCATTAGACCGTTCAAAGGTGAAAAAAATTGCAATTTTCTGTAATAAAAGAATAATTCTGTAATTATAACACTTTACACATTAAATCAAATCAATCAATCTTAGATGTGTAATAGAACCAGATCATTGGTTCCTATTTCCTGAAACATTCTGCTAGCGTCAGCCTGGAACTGATAGTGGGTATTGCATGGGTACTATCTCTGCGGGCACTATCTCTGCTCATTATTAGTCCAGACTCAGATGTGATCAGCTAGAAGCAATGGAGGAAAGACATAAATCAGCAACACCCCACATGAAACTCAAATGACTTCAAATGTTGAGGCAGTGGGCTTAAAATAGTAGCTGATAACAACATCCCAGCCCATCAGGGTAAGTCTGCTCTTTTCTCTGTTATATAAAACCTTTTCGTGTGTCTCACAAACACACACAACAGCTCTGCAGTGGCCAGTGACCCCTGAAGAAAGTATGTTCCAAAATTACAATCACAGACAAAGCGAGGGAGAAATAAAAAAACAAATTTGTTTGTTTCTCCGTCCTGCACACGAGTTGCCCTCTAATCTCCTTCAGTAATGGAATAGAATGTCGTTTTAGGTGGGCTTATAATCCCCCGTTTTAATTAAGACTGTGTGGGCAGCGTAGGGAAACCCAGAGTGCGAGAGTGTGTGTGTTTTGAGGACAAAATAAAGAGAGAGAGAGAGAGAGAGAGAGAGAGAGAGAGAGAGAGAGAGAGAGAGAGAGAGAAAGAAGCAGATAGTGTGTTCAGCCAGCAGAGCACAGTGTGGAATTCACACAGTCTAAGACGGGAAATTAGAGGAGCAGTGAATCAAATGATTAATAAATAATCCTTTAATCACCACTGAAAGAGTGTTCATGCTTGCTTTCCTCTCTCCTGCTGGTGTAACAACGCTTCACCCTGAGTGAGTCTTCAGCCCATAACCTGCCTCTGCACAGCCAAACACTCCAGCCTCCAGGACACACACCCTTATCTCACTCTACAGGAGTGAGGCTCTATTGAGCCAGCTATGCAGATCCACAGTGTTACAGCAGCCCATTTTAAGACCCTGTTCACACCTGCTCATTTCATGCATCCTCAGCATCCCTCACAGGAAAATCAGAAAGTGCCATATGTGAATTTTTTAGACACCTGTAAAACAGAACAAAAACTGTTCTTTGGACCGATGCCATACAAGAACATTTTTGAGAATGCTATTTCTTACTCTTTTTTCAAAAGGTGGACTTCTTCTTTTTTACACATATTATACTGTTCTACTATTGCAGAACCGTTCTCCAGGCTTGCTAAAGGACTTTCAACGTTAGGACTCTTATTTTCAGTCCATGCCTGAACCTGACCCGTATTAGAGGAAGCCTGGAGAACTTCTCATGAAGAGGAAGCTTGTCTGAGAGCGTTCAGGCTCTACTGAAGAATAACGATGGTCAAACCAGGTAATGACTTTAAACTTTGTTCGAATTCTGTGTGATGCACTAAATCAATTTACCTGTTGTCTCTTTTTCCACATATAAGCCGATCAGACTGAGATCTGGGAGTTTGGTGGCCAAATGAACACCTTGAAATTCTTAGTCATTTTTAGTTCCTCAAACATCTGGCAAAAAAATTGGCAAGAGCATCAGACTGCCTACTATAACCAGCCTTATTCCTCAATCCATCAACTTATGCTACAATACTTCTCTGGAAATGGACCAGACGGGAAAGCCTTCACTCTCTATGAGTAACAGTTAACCCCAGCTGCCCTGTTCACTGGTTCACTTGTCCTCTGTAAAACAGCTGTCACTCCGTAGGATCTGCAGTTTTCCTTTAGGGTTAATAAATGATCTATCCATATACTTTTGCAAGGAAGAAGTTCAAAGCATGCTTGGCCTTCACCAATCCACTGATTGTAGAACTGTAGAAGTGTAACACTGTTCCATCACTTAATACAACAACATTCCTTCTAAGAGCAAGGTGTCTCACATTCCAAGAGAAAGATACCCAGCCTAACACCTAAGGAGAAGCAGCTCATCAGCTCTTTACTTTTGAAAATATGAATTCAAGATAGTAATGAGGAGTCTGATTGGATCGGGAAACTATAAGTGAATTCCAGGACATGCCTCATCAACTAAAGCTGAAATTGGCTCTTTTAGATGTTTAGGTTCCCATTCTCTATAATAACAGTGGTTTCTGGTCCCTAACCCCTGTACCTGTAACTGTTGAGAATTAAAGAAACAATCCACCTGAAAAACTGCACTTTCCAATGCAGTGAATGCCAAAATAACGACACCTTTTAGTTGGCAAGCAAGTGGTCCTGCTTACAGGTGAGCACGCCTCAGCTGAATCAGCAGGATGTCCTCTCACATCATTTCCACTCAACAGGTGCTTCAGCAATTACACACCTGTACTGCAAGCTCACAGATATGTCACTTTTGTTTTCCATTTAACGGCTTCATGCAGACCCAAGTAACTCATCTCCCTTATTATGGATAATTTGGAAGCACACAGGATAAAATAAACTCTTATGATGGGGCTCGCTGCATTCAGCACCAACACTGTAATACGATAAACAAATAAAATAATAATTTCTCTGTTTTTGCATGATTTAAACCTTCCTGGTTAAATGTGCATGATCAAAAAAGATCATTCAAAAATGCACAAGGGAAGCATGGGGTCCCATATTCAGTATGTATTACACTGTGTAAAAAACATTGACTTATATATTGTGTCAAAATGTTACGAAAAATGATACGACATCATGTAAGGGGTACAGGGTGAGAAGAAACAGGAGTCCAGATTTCTGAAAGTGTAAGTGACAACCCATGTCATTGCAAGGTCACAGCACAGCAGACCACAACAAAATTAGACCTCTGCATTTAACCCATGCACACTCAAACACCGTGAGGCAGTGGGAAGCTATTGAAAGAAGCGACAGGGACGGCACCTTGCTCAAGGGTACCTCAGGGCAACCTATTGGGAAGGGGTTTGAACCCACAACCTTCCGATCATGCGGCCAACACCCTAACCACTAGGCCACTGCTGCCCCGATATAGGCATTCCATATATAATATAATTTAATCTTTTTGATAGGTAACGGGGTTTCAAATGCCAGTCCACAGTGCTGCAAAAAAGATCATTTGGGGTGTCTAAATATTTTTGCCCCATCATTTTAATCTTTTTATCATCTCTTTTTAGGCTCCTGAAAACACTCTTTTTGTTCATATGTCAAACCACCTTATAATTCTGAACTGGATACATTTGTATTTATTACATTTCTGATTATTTGCCATTTTGAAACACAGCACAAAACACAGTGACCCACAACAAATGCATCCTCTGCTTTTAACCCATACACCGTGCAGCAGAGGGCAGCTCTGCCCATCATCCAGGGAGCAGTGATGGGGTCGATACATTGCTGAAGGGAACATTAGTGAAGGGTACACTAATGGTCTGGGACTCTTTTGATCTTGAGATTATGGGGCTTAATCCCTAACCACTAGGCCACCGCTGCCCCAGTATAGTTGTAGAGTACTAAGCATAGTAAATACAAAACATTTAAATATAACATTGTTTTTTATTAATTTCCCATTAATAAAATTTATTAATTTCCCATTAACATTGGGAAACATTTTTTCCCAAGTCCATGTGTTCTGTTCACTGTGTTCATATTTACTGTTGACAGAGAGAGAGAGAGAGACAGACAGAGAGAGCGAGAGAGAGAGAGCGAGAGAGAGAGAGAGAGAGAGAGAGAGAGAGAGAGAGAGAGAGCGAGAGAGAGAGAGAGAGAGAGAGAGAGTGAGGATGCTGTATACGGGCAGGTTGCTCTATGGCTGAGTGAATGGTGAAGGAGGCTCTGGGTTCTTAATCGTCATCAGCCACAACAGCCCTGATTGCCGTAAATGAGAGCTCATTCTGGCCCTGATTCGGCTGCTGTCTGTGCTCATTCACAGCAATGAGTTTCACTCAGGTTTGAGTTCTCTGTCTGAGTGAGCCCTTCTGCCTCTTTGTTTACCCCTGTTTTCTTTGATTTCCGCATCTTTACAGAAGCATTATGGCTGATAGAGACACTAAGTGAGGGATAAGATAGAACAGGTTGACTGGCAGCTGTGGAAAACACATTGGGCTTCACTAAAAGAAGTTCTAAAACATCATCTCCCCCTTAGAGTTTACACATACTGCCAGAAATAAATACAAACGTCTTGTTATTTTTTTAAATTTAAGAACAACAGAGACAAATACCAAAACTAACTGTCACCAGAAGTGGGGCTGTGGTCTGGGAAAACTGCAGCACAACATGGTGATATTTTAACACTCATAAATCATGGAAAAATGGTGGCAAATATTGCATTGCTATTCAAATATCTCTGAAAAATAGTCAAGCAAGCAAAGCACTAGTGTTTTTATGTCACATGAAAGTTACTACTTGTCATCATGGACACACCAAAACACCACACACTGCCCCACAGCAGCATCCTCTCGCTGCATTTAACATGGTCACCCAAGCAGAGCATCCGGTGCCCAGGACGCGGTACTGGGGTACTGAACCCTCACTAAGGTACCTCAGGGTAACCAACTTGAAAGTGGACCCACAACCTCTGATCTTAGAGACAAGTCCACCTCCACTAGGCCACTGCTGCTCCTTCAGTCATAACACATTAAACGAAATTCAAATGCTACAACAATCACTAAACAAAACACTTTAAAAATGGCCACAAATCCGCAAGGGGCTGTGATTGTAAAGCCAAAATAACTGCTGAAACAAAACGTAGGTCCACCCAAACACAGCTCTAGCAATCCCTGATACACAAACAATCCTTTTTAGAATACACTGATTGTATTAAAAAGCACACAGTCATTTTCTCTGGATCACTGAGACTTTCCAGGGATGAGGTGGGTGTGTTCATTTTTGTTTTATATGGAACTTAATTTTCACAACACATTCACAGTAATGCTCTTCTGTTCATTTTGTGCTGGTCTCTTAAATTAACATCTTACTCGATCAAGAGCATGTAAGAGCATGAACTGTGGTGGTCTAGTGTTTAGGGTTCAGGTCCCAGGATCGGAAGGTCGTGGGTTTAAATCCCAGGCAGTAGGTTATCCTGAGGTACCCTTGAGCAAGGTACTGTCCCCATCACTGCTCCCTGGGTTCTGAACACAGCTGTTCCCTGCTGTGCGTGTGTGTATGGGTTAAAAGCAGAGGCTGCATTTCGTTGTGGTTGTGCTGTGCTGTGTTTTACAATAACAAATGGTCAATTTCAGATAAAATATATTGTTTTGGCAGTTTATTGTCATATTTAATCCTGTCAGAAAACTACAATTAATTTGTTAAAAAAAATGTTAATCCAGCACATTTAAAAGGTTATTTATGTTCATTTGGGAGCACTAATGTCTTTACATAATTTCTATAAAAAACAAATATTATTATAAATGTGTTATAAACTACTTAATCCGTTACTAAGTTCTGAGCAAATTATTTTTAGATTATGATTTATATTAACATTATATATACGATGAGCTGGACCATATTTCTCAAAGCCTTGTGTGTGTCTTTGGACTAGATATAGACATTTTGGCAGGACTTGAACGGTTGTGATCATAACCTAGTTGAAAATGAAAACTTTTGAAGTGATCCTTAAACCAAAATGAAACGTATAATGTTATAGAATTGAGGGATAATTTTCTTTTTTCTTAAAAAAGATCTTAATTCCCAAAAATACACCCAGACCATCTCCCCAAATAACAGGGGAAATAACCTCCAACCAACAGAAATTCACTATTATCCATCCAAGACACAAGCTCTCAGTCTTTAACACTCACTGTGCCCATAGGGTTCAAAGGCTCGCTGAGTCCAGTCCCATAGTGGAACCTCTTTAGTACAAAAGAAAAAGGTTCATGATTGAAAGGTGTCAGAACACACAGTGTGTCACTGCTTGCTGCATACAAGACTGTGTGACCAAAGAGTGGTTAGAGTTAGAGAGACCATGCAGACCCCACATCATCACCTTGGAAAGTGCCTATTATTTATGTGTGCATTACAACTGGACAATGAAGCAGTGGAAGAAGGTAGGCAGGTCTGTTGAATTCTGCTTTCTTGTACACACAGCCGAGTGTGTGTGCATCCTTTACTTGGGAAGGAGATGCTCCAAGAGAAGATGGCAAGGCAGCAGAGGCAATGTGATGCTCTGGGCAATCTTCTGCCGAGAAAATCTTGGGTGCTAGCATTCAGGTAGAAGTTATTTTGACATCATAATTTTGATCATTATTTTGACATCATAACTTCATGCCGACAGTATTCTCTAATGGCAGTGGGCTCATTCTTTGTTTATGAATGGCTTCAGGAACATGCCAAACATTTACATTGCATTTACATTTGTGGCATTTAGCAGACGCTCTTATCCAGAGCGACTTCCATGGACTAATTACAGGAACAGTCCCCCTGGAGCAGCTCAGGGTTAAGGGTCTTGCTCAGACAAAGAGTTCCAGGTGTTGACTTGGCCTCCAAATTCTCCAGATCTCAAATCAAATAAGCTTCCAATCCTTGGAGACTCTGATTCTCAACTTAAAAATCTTGGTGCAGATACCAACTTCAGAGGTTTTAAGAAGCAGAGCTCTTTATGCGGCACAAGGGTGTCCTATGCAATATTATGCAGATGCTTTTAATGTAACTGCTGATCAGTGTGATTAAATTGCTGTTCATTTCATTAAGATGAAGGAACTAATTAAGCACCTTTATGTAACATTTTAATGCATATCTGCAGAAGTAGTCAGTCTCAGAAAGGACCAGCAGTAACCAAGGCAACAATGCAAGCCCTGAGACTCGAGCCCACATACACACTGACTCCTGAGACATGAAACGATAGCATTGCTTCTATTCTTGGCTGTTGTGAGTACACTGTTTACTACACATTCATCTGCCATTATGTAAGAGCCCTGTCCGTGATCTGGTCAGAATTTTACTGTCACTCTCCTCCACAAAATGAAAGCGATGCGAGGGGATGAGGCAGGACTAGTGGTAAGTGAAAGGTGTTTTGTAAGTCATATTTGTATTCGATATATCACTCATCTGCCAAAATGCTAAGTCCTGATTTGCCAGAACTGATGAAAATCCAGTTACTAAAGCACTAATAAGGTTTCTTTTAAAGCTGCACAACAAACACATCGGCATTTTGAACAACTATAAATTTGCAATAAGGGGCTTCTTTTAAAGATCAGGAAACCACAATTTTCCTGCTTTGGACCTACTTGATGTAGTTTGTTCCAAATTTACAAGCCAGTACAGTTCATTTATAGACTCTAAGCTGTTTGTTTTAGTAATGTCACAAATTCAATATAAAGAATCGGCCAATTCTGCCTACAGCACTGCCTACCCACTGACGCTAAAGAGAGCCAGTCAGCACTGAGATCACGCAAACATGGGGCTCAAAGGTTTAGTAATAAACCTGTTTTATTCTAATGGATAAAGAAAGGGCGGAAATAATTGCTGAGCATTGGCTGTAAACCCCTGTAAAAGTGATCCTTAGGAAAGAGGAATAAAATATGACATGGGTTCTTTAATATATTATGCACTTCTGCTGTTGATTTAGATTTTCTTGAAAAGTTGTACTGGCTGCATTTTTTGTTTTTGTAGAGCCCTAATTTGTAAAAGTTCTCTTACTCAACCCTAAGGCTGATACTTACTGGTCTCTCCTGTTTCGTATTCACTGTCTCTTAGCAGCTCAAAGATGTCCACCTCCAGCTTGCCTGTGGTGGAGCGGTTGCTGGAGCGGTTGATGCTGTCCTTCGCCAGAGTGATGGCCAAGCGCTCCCCCCGGCTGCACTCCATTGGGTCATCAAGGATAGCAGCTGAGAAAGAGAGAGAAAGAGAGAGAGAGAGAGAGAGAACATCATGTTTCTCTAATAAAATATACAGGGGGACTGATAATGACAGTCTAAACTCAAACAGCCTTCAACTAGTCAAAAAATATATAAAACATATTCCATGGTGAGAGAGGTTCTACACACTCTCAGTCTTTTCCTTTGGACAGCAAAGGCCAAAATGACTTCAATAATATTAAGCAATAAATTACACTTTCTCATGAAAGATATCGGTATCAATAGTATTAATAATACATTCATACTATGGTCCACACAACATTAATCTGAATGGTACAAGATTTTGCCTGCTGATTCACCATCATTATTAGAAACATTCACATTATTTTACGTCATTTTTTACATTATTAAGCCCGTGTCCAGATCGGCCTGAGCACTCATCAGAAGAGTAATTTATCGCAGCGTGTCGTTCTCTTCCCAGCAGATCTTCAGTACTAATGAACACTAACAAACTGCAAGATTCACAATCAAGCATTAGACCTGGTTCACTGAATTTAGTGTGATGGGTGAGATGTTCAGTAAACTGTATTCAGAATGTTTCTATAAGTTATTTTCACTCTCAACTTTCAGAAAACATTCTGATATGCTATAATGTACTGGAAGAATCCATATTAAAACAGATGAAGAAATCTAGAAAAGGGTCAGAAAACTTTCTGCGTGCTTTTAGTGTATTATAATAATACACTATTATAATAACCTAAATATAAATATTATAATAATAGAAACTGGTGTTGTGTTTCGCGTAACACTGCTTTGGTTTGATCTGAATTGAAAATCGTGATCAGCTTCACCAGAAAGCTTCCTTTGGCAAGAGACTTTATAAAATATAACAACATTTTTTGCATTTATCAATGAATTTATATTAAACCATTAAAAGTTTTGCAATCCTGTAGGTGTTATTCCTTCACTATGGCTCCAAGGGCTCTAAAACTGTAGAAAACACAAACAGTACAGATGTTGCTTTTTACGGACTGTTGCATGCAGTTTCCAGGGAACTATTTCATGTTTATCTTCTAGTTGCAGCATTTCATTTCTCTCTACTGTTCATATATGAGTGCCATGTTAGGGTCCAGCAGCTGAAAGCTCACGCATACTCAGTGAAATGTTTATTCTACTCATGAATGGAGGTAAGGGGTTTGGATATTACTTCAATCGCTGAAGCACAATCTCTCTTTCATATAGCACTCTGAAATATCAAGCTTTATATCAAGCCATCGACATCATGTAATAAAAAGCTGACATAATCCAGTATTGTGTCTAGACGAAGTGGTTCCTTCAGTTCTGTTTTTCATGAGGAGCAATGCTATTCCTAAACTAAATCTGCGGTGCCATTAAAGGTGATGTATGTCATTCAAAATCCCGCTCTGGGCTCTGTTTGCTGGTTGAATCCATCTGCAAGATGTGTGACTCTTGTGCTGCTTAAAATGGTGATATTATTGGTATTCCCATGATGTTAAGCATCAGTGACCGACCTCAGCTATTGCAGTGTCACGTTATGATGTTGATGAGTAATCCTTACATAATGTAATCTGTTTGGAGGTTACAGGTTCTGTTTTCAGAACAATAACAGAACATTTGCACATTTGCACTGCTCATGCAGTTCCGGGCTGATTGCTCTTCGACGGTTTGGCAAAGCAACATCCGTGCTATACACTCTTTCCCCTGCCATCAAACAGCACATTAATCACATTATAGAATGACAACATTGTCAGAAAAAGAACTGCAGCTCATCAGAGCTCTTCATTATTTTGTTGTGGATGGAGTTATATAATTGGTATTGAACATCTGCCTGTTCCGAATGTTCAGTGTGGTATAAACACAGCTTAATTGAAAAAAAAAAATCAATCAGGTACAGTTAACTGCATTTATATTATATTGTTTATACAACATATAATACATTTATATTGATATTATATTTTGACACCAACATCACTTAATAGTCCACAGAGTTGTGCGATGCTGTAACCTTGAGTCACTACAGTACATGCGGGGCAATGGTGGCCTAGTGGTTAGAGCGTTGGCCCCAGGCTCAGAAGGTTGTGGGTTCAAATCCCAAATCAGTATGTTTCCCTGAAGTTCCCTTGAGCAAGGTACTGTGTCCATCACTGCTCCCTGGGTGCTTTAAATAGCTACCCCCTGATGCATGGTGTGCATAGGTAAAATGCAGAGGATGAATTTCATTGTGGTTCACTGTGCCATGTTTCCAAAAGACATTATTTTCACTAATAATTAATCAACTTAGTGCCTTAAACCTCTCAGCTAAAGTAAAATCAAAGTTAGAAACACCCTTGAGGCTTCTATCTTCTGTAAAATGGTAATAAAATACCACACAATAATACATGCAATGCAAATTATTTCTGCCAAGCAGTGTGGTACAGAAGAGAATGGCTGGTAAAACAACTCTGCATTAATACAGAATTCAACTGATGTGTTGATCTCCTCAAACCTGCTTCAGCACCAATCTGATTTCAGTGGTTGGACCAATTCATCATAGTCTCTAAAAACATGTTGCTATTACATTATAATGTAATCAGTTCATACTAAACTGCTATTATTGAAGATGCTCCAAACTAAACTAGTTGTAAAACTTTGCAGATTTGGACGAAAGAAGAAACATGACAGATCTTCTCATTAATCAATGGCGTCATAGAACATAGTTCCTCCACAGGGAAAACTGAAAGGCGCTATGCCTTTGGAAATGAGCATCAGCAGATCATTTCCATTCAGTCTTCAGGAACCAGCAGCCAGGTCTGTTTCAGTTGCAATCACACCTGAGCCAAGTGACCTGAATTTTGCAGGTGCTCCTTACTTAGCTCAGTTGAATGGACCAACAGTGTGAATAACAGGTTTCAAGAGGAACTGAAACCTGGACAAGAACCTTTAAAGAGGGAATCATGTTGGATTTTTTTTTTTTTTTTCAAACGGCTTAAAAACATGAAGTGCACTACATGGCCCTTGGGGGTTCACGCTGCGTTTCTTTGGACGCCGCTTCCAACTGTGTGCTTCCTGTTGCTAGGCAACAAAAGCATTGTAAGTGTCAATCACCTGTGTCGATTACCCATCATTCCTGGTACAGGCAGAAAGCTAAAAGACTTTTACAGAGCTGTACTAACAACACGTAGAGCTGCTCACAATAAAGCTGCTTTTAGTCATTGTAATTCTGATTGGTAAAAAATACAGCCTGAAGCACTCAGTGACTGCAACCACTAATCTCTCTTCCATTGCAATGCTCACTAAGAGCCTGCTTTATCTTTGATCTGATTGGTCACAGCACACAAAAAAGCTCATATTGTAGGCCACTAGACTGCTTGGAGTAGAACTTTTTAATCTGCCTGGAGCATTTTGCTCAAAGGGCAGCTGCACAAGCTGCATAGAGTGCAAGACACTCTCCCCTCCCATTGATATCAGAGCATCAGAGTCAAAAGCATGCACTGGCGTAAGGCTTAACATTGTTTAAATGCTAAGATTACATGCTGAACATCTTCACTCTTGAGAAAATGAGAGCTGTGTATATGACTCCCCACACATGCAACTTGCTGTGAGAAGATTACAAAGACCAAAGAAGCATATCATTTAAGTGTGAAAAGACTTGAAGAAATGGGTCATCCTAACCTTACCTCCAGAACAGCTCCAGGCAAGTGACTTAAATCAAACAGCGATGAAAAATCCACATCATTTTAGTTGTTGAATAAAAAGGAAAAAATAAATATCAAAATGGAGACCCACTAATGGTAGTCATGAGTGTCCTGAGGTTTATTTATAAGATAATAAATAACAGTTTGCTTTTAATGCTATGAGTCAGAGCGAAAGTGCTTCATCTTAACGGAGCAATTATCACAGCTAGCCACATCTAGCATTTTTAATATGCTTTTGGGAGAAAGTAATTAAATTACAATATACTGAAGTTAAATGAGGTCTAATGCACTTAGCAAGAGAGAACTTATATTTGTGTCTCCCCCATGAACTTAATTCACTAGAGAATAATTAAAGCAGTATTTTGAAGAGGCCTTATTACTCAAAGTACAGTCATATCTGGAGAAGTGCCCTGTTTATTTAAGAGTACACTGTCAGTAATAACTTTTCCTGCCATGATTTCCAGGGTCAATGTTTAAATGCCCCGGCATTGATGCATTTGCATTGAAATGAACAACCGAGACAAGAGAGCAATAACCCTGGCTGCTCAAGGCACTTGTAAAGGCCGCCACGTTCCGACATATCCATCCACCTTGGCTTGTGGGTAAAAGGCTCTCCTCCCCCTTCACACTCGTCTCCAGCCCTGAGCAAATTACATTCTGTTTCTCCAGCACAGGAGGGGAATGCTGGAGCTGGGCAATTTTCCCAGCCCCCCCCCCCCCCCCCATGCTCACAACAAAGAGTGCCAAATGGAAACATTGGCCCACTGCTGAGTCCTGTGCTAGAGCTTCCATCTCCAATCCAACAGTGCAAATGCAGACATCAAACCAACACTCTGGGATTTCCAGACTTGAGCAAAATCCAGTGACTGGAGAGAATTACTAAAGGGTGGGGGGGAATTTGCAGTGAGACAAAGGACTTTTTTCAGTGCTGCAACTGCATGGGCGGTATAGGAGGTATGCATTCAATCTTGCTAACATGAATTGGCCACTGACCCTTTTAAGGGAATCAATGGTGAGCAGTGGTGCGTGCCGAGGCATGTGACACCGTGTGTAATAGCCATGCACGGGAGGACTGGGTTACAAGAGATGTCCTTATGCCAACACACACACACACACACACACACACACACACACACACACACACACACACACACACACACACACACGCACACAGAAATTAACAGTCTCTTACTCGGATCCTTCACTGCACCAGCTGATTTTGTGAATCAGTATTTCTCAAATATTTGAGAAAATGTTTGAATTACGCAAATTTGAATTAAAGGCTCCATTTCAAGGGCAATGAATTTCCCTCTAATTTCTGTAATAACAGGCTTTATTGCATAATGGAATGAAAAAAAATGACAAACATCGTTTCAAATGCTTTGTTTTTATCACAGAAAAACAAGAGATTTACCAGTGCTGGGCAAGTCATTTTACATGAAAGATTACTTCACAAAGAAGCTTTCGCCTGCAAAATGGAGCACGCTAAAGTAAAGCTATAAAAACCCATGGCGAAAGTAGTTTATTACATCAGAAGCTACTTTTTAATGAATTTTTTTAAACTGAACCAACTTCATGCCAAGTCAATGGTTTCTCGGTGATCAATAGAAGTAATATGCGAAACATTCTCTTCACAGTTCATCATTCTTTCACTGCATGAAAAAAGCTTCACAGAAAATAAGGGTCTTGAGTATTAAGAATCCAAATTTCATGAGTGTGAGTGTGTATGTGTGTGCAGTAGTGTGATCACAATCACAAACAATCATTTTCATTTCCCTGGACTTCATAAAGAACATAGAGACACTGGAAAATGATCATGCATTAATAAATTATGTTTTTAGTACGCAAAGGTCTAAAGGAGATCCTAACCGGAGAAGTGTAGGTCATGGCTTGTAGGGGACAAAGCAAAAGCCACTCTTCAGAACAACATGGTAGATATGGCACAACAACATGGTAGAAAGATAACATTTAACAGTACAAACTCAATGTCTTGACTTGAAGGTGAAGTTAACAGGATTCCTCAGTGCTGAGTTCAGAGTAGGTTGAGAAGGTAGTAAACTGCAGAACGTCTCACGCTGCGTGGAGATGTTCATTGTACACCCCCTCTGCACTATACAGACTCAGTACAGCTGAAAAGGTTCCTCGCAAATCAGTTATCGAGGGAATGAAGGCAACGTGGTGAGAAGGCAGTAATGAAATTTTGTGGAATGTAATAATAACATGTACAGCAATTATGTCTTGTATTATTGCAACAGACTAAGGTTTCCAACACAAGCTTTACAGGACGCTTGCTCGCCTATTAACTAAATGACATCTCATACCTGCCTGAATGCAGATGAAATGGACTATTGCGCCCCCTGTAACCGCATTAACTGTGATATAACGCGCATCCTCATTTAAGCCATTAGATGGAAATGAACCATGAAGCGCATCTAAGTAGCTCTAGGTGGGAGTGGGGGTGCACACCTAGCATTCACGTGTTCTTGGTGATGATGACATGGCAAAATGCAGTCGCCCCAACAACATGACGGAGCAACTCTGCAATGTATACGGGCTAGCTCATAAATGCAGATAAGTATTAGCCAAAGTAAAAGAACACTGTTCTGTAAGTACAAGCCTGAGGGAGTGACACTTGGGGCGGTAAAAACATCCCTTTCTCTTCATAGTAATTCAACAGATGCTAAGAGAGCTGGAGGGAATCAGTGGAGCTCCGTTCTTCCTGCCTGGCGCAGTGCACTCGCAGCCACAAGCACAATAAAACAAACCTAATTCAGTCCTCAGGCAACTCAGGAGACTCTGGCAAAGAGGCTCCATGCAGCAGTTTATTCCTTGTTTTCACAAGTAGCGGAAAACGCCTCTATTGCAAAGTAAAAACTAAAACTGTGCTGCACTTTTCCCCCTTTTCACAGCATTAGGGGCAGATTCTGTTTGACCTGCATTTTTGATGCACAGCTGGAAAGGCACCAGGGACACTGCAAAGAGAGAATTTCTTGTTTTATAGTGATTGCCAAGACTCAGTTGAAAAGGAGATTAAAGTGAGTGCTTTTCCTAGTGTGACAACTCAAATACGTGATGGAATGAAATAAAAAAAAATAAATCAACTGAATAAATAAACCTTTACAGCTTTACATACATATCAGCACAAGAAAGTGAAAGCCCTTGTCATTGCGAGGTCACAGCACACGTGAACCACAACAAAATTGGACCTCTGCATTTAACCCATGCACACAAACACCGTGCAGCAGTGGGCAGCTATTGAAAGCGCCCGGGGAGCATTGACAGGGACGGTACCTTGCTCAAGAGTACCTCAGGGCAACTAGCTGGTGAGGGAATTGAACCCACAATCTTCCGATGCGGGGCAACTCCCTAACCACTAGGCCACGGCTGCTGATCTGCTTATACACAGCTTTAACAGTTTAACAGTATATTTTACTGTATTGGTATATTTTAGCGTATAAATATTCACTTCACTTTTTTATTAGATTTATGCTGTTTATTAAACTCCTTTCCTCTATTCTGTTTGTGTCTAGAATTAGGTTTTAGTTTAAGCATTGCACACTCTTGGGGATACATTTAATTGCGAGTTGCACTTGTTCAACTGTGCATGTGACAAATAAGTCTTCAGTCTTCAAGAGTAGTGCTTCTGCTGTTGTTCTGCTAGGGAATATTAATGTGATTACAAAAATGATTAATTAAATCTTAAAGTAATGTAATGAGTTACATTTCTAATCAATGCACATTCTGTCTAAAGTCTGAACTTTTTTCATTTATTCCTTTTTCACTTTGTTGTGCAAAACACGGCTGTACACACAAGAACTCTAATTATAAAACCTAATATCTTATTAAAAAATGTTATTATATATAAGGCTGAAAGTTGAAAATTTGTACAAAATTCCTTCGCTTGCATCAACAAGCTACGATTGAGAAATGGTTAGTGTTCAGTTAATCTCATCTCTGATAACAGTGACTTCTACCTCTTCTAAAATAAGACGAAGAAGAAGATTCATTTTTTATTCTACTGCTGTACGCTGTTCACCGTCTCAGTAACACAAAGATGAATTGATGTACAGTTTCAGCTAGTTTCAATCCTCTCCACTCTATAGAGAATAATAGAAGATCTAATTGAGCTTACACCACTAAGGGCCTGGAGAGACTTCTGCGAAAACCCCTCTCACACCCCTTCAGCCATCTAAAAATCACATCCCTGCTGTGAGAATGACACAGGTTTTAGGCATAATGAATTGGAAATGTTCTGAAGCTTGTTGGACTGTGTCAGTTCTAAGTCTTTAACCTTCCCTCCAAACGTGAATGGAATACTTATTAGTATTCTGCTCCTCACCTGCCTCCGCTCAGCTTTAAAAAATGCCAGCAGGATGTTTTAAAGGCTGATTAAAATTCATTTTACAATACAAGCTGAGCCAAAAGTGATTTCAAGGTTAGCAATAATGTCTAAGTGAATGTATTACACCAAAACGACCCACTGTTTGTCTACTCTTTCTACAGGTCGGTAACTCTCCATCACAGACGCATAACCAGATGGAGAATTACAGGAAAAAGCACCAAAAAGTGTCTTAGTGAATGTGTTTGCCCAATATGAGACATCAGAACTGCCAGTGTTAATAGGCATAGATCCTCCTGGGACTGGCCTGGAGTTATGGGAACCTAATTTTCTACATTTTTTTGGTGATGATAATAATAAGCACTTCCTGTCAGATGTTCAGATGAGTTATAATCTGATGACTATGCAAGCCATGGCGTAATCTTCCCCATATCTCACCATAGATTTCACCATACAGTGACCTTCCATGTCCTATAGGCAGTATGACTGGGATCCTGGCACCCTCAGGACAGTAGGGGCCAAACATTTGCATTAAAAAAAATGGTGCATGATGACTCATCAGACCATATTCCTATTTTCCTGTAGGTCAGTTTCCTTGGCCTTTACACCACTTAACTCTCAGAGGGTCGTTCATTTTGATAATGAAGAATTTATGCACTGCAGCCCGACTATTATATCTCACTCTGTGTGGTTGTCGACAAACTCTGCTGACGGTCTGATCGCATACTGCACTGACATTCTCACCTGAGGAAGCTGCTCTTCTGTTTTTATTTAATGTACACTTCATTGCGGGCAGCGGTGGAACTAGTGGTTAGGGAGTCTTCCCAGGTCGGAAGATTGTGGGTTTGATTCCCTCACCAGTAGGTTGCCCTGAGGTACCCTTGAGCAAGGTACCGTCCCTGTCACTGCTCCCCGGGTGCTTTCAATAGTTGCCCCATGCTGTATGGGTGAAACACAGAGGTTGAATTTTGTTGTGTTGTGTTGTGCTGTGCTGTGTTTCACAATGACAAGGGTAGTCACTTTCACTTTTTCACTTCGTTGAATGTGCACTTCCTGGAAGAGTTTCCAGGAGGGTTTACTAATGTGTTCCCCATAGATTTTGGCTTCATTAATCACTGTTGCTACTGAAACACCATAGCCAGCTGTGCACCACTTCCTGAAAGTCCTGCCATCAGTGCCCCTCTTTCAAAGTCATTTAGATCTGCAATATTTAGGTTAGCTTTTCCGTGTCTGTATTATTACTCTTCACAGACATCGGTAGGAGGTTAGTTATATCATGCATAACTTCCTATCTAGAAGCATCTGAACTCTCCACTCATTTCATCAGGTTTCTCCTTTTATTTGCCATGTGTATACATTAAAAGCAAGCAGGCAAAAACATCTGAAGACTCGAAGGAGATGTTAATTTGGTTTAGATGGCTATTTGGTACTGTTCAAGTGCAGATCCCTTATCTTTATTTGAGAGGAATGATTAGCCTTGTAAATGAACTGCTTAATTACAGCCTTTAATTAAACTGCTATTAGGACCACAGGACTACAAGTCTAGTGTAATTCCAGGAATGACATTAATTAGCAGAGCTTGCTGACAAACATTTGATAGTGGATTGCAGAGCTGAAGGTCAGCAAGACTGAGTAAAGCACAGCACTGTTTGGTTTGTGGGTCTCACGGCACTGTTATGTTGACCTCCAATGACTGAAGTTCTGTCAAACTTGTCCTGCCCTTTCAGAAAGCTGGGTAAAGAAATGCTGCAGTGCTTAATTCTGTATGGCGGCTGTCAGTGTCAGAAATAACAAAAACAAAAGTGCTGAATGCAGAGGGCATTTTTCCCTTGAATTATAAGTGGACATAACTTGGGTTGCCAGGGTGCTGCAGTGGGTAGCGCTGTCACCTCACAGTGAAAGGGTCCTTGGTTTGATTCCCAGCTGGGATGGTCTGGGTCCTTTCTATCTGGAGCTTGCATGTTCTCCCCCGTGTCTGTGTGGGTTTTCTCCAGATGCTGCGAGGGTCCAGTCCGAAGACATACATGTAGGTTGGGTTGGAGATGCTAAATTGCCCCCTGTGTATGAGTGTGTCTGCGTGTGAATATGTTTGTGTGTCTGCTCCGTAATGCACTGGCGAGCTGTCCAGGGTGTTTCCCTACATTTTGCCCTATGAAAGCTGGGATAGGATCCAACACCCCTCACAACCCCCATCAGGAGAAGCAGATATGAAGTGAGTGAGGACACAACGTGCCAACAAAAACTACAATATTACACATGAATAATAGATGTAATAAAACAGTCTGAAGGATACAGACGGACTGAACACAACGCCAAAAGAAAAAAAAGAACAGTGACCTGAACTTGTTTGCAAATGACTTTACCGTGAGCAATGCTTCACGTGACAAATACGCACCTAAATATTGACATGTAACGTAAACGGGGCTAAATGAGATTCAAATGAATGCATGTTTATTATACATGTTTAGTATGAACATTCCTATTCTATCTGAAATAATGGCAAAATCAACACATTTGATAGACTACACCCAAACTGCAAACAGTGAAGAGGAAAACTGCCCATTTACGAATAGATTCACGCCCTGGATGGTGGAGAGTTTTGTGCGTTGGAACAGAACACAGGGTTGAGGACTATAATAGGGTAAACAGACAACACGTGTTCTTATCATTCCCATCATAAAGCAGATAAAACCAACACGCTGGAGAGAGCATGCACTGTAAGCGTTGTTTACACATCTTTGATGATATTTCACAGACAAAGACCCACTGAAGGTTCAAAGCACATCATTTTCCTCAATCTCCTTTAAGGAGAGTGTTCACATTGACACATATCCAGGGGAGAAAGAACAGGTAGAAGTCGCGTTCATTCATTGCTTTCTCCCTTTAAATATGGATATAGATGGACCCGACGAACCTTCACAATGCTACACTGCTCAAAATAAAAGCTGGACATATAGACATATAGACATATAGACATATATGTATATAGCCAAGGGGAGCCAGAGGTGGTCTAGTGGTAAGATTATCGCCTATGGGCCAAGAGGTTTGCAGGTTCACTACCACCACTGGATTATTCCTAAGCAAAACTCTTAACTTCAAGTTGCTCCAGGGGGACTTTCCCTGTAATCAGGAATTTGAAGTTACTCTGGATAAGAGCATCAGCTAAATGTACATATGCGTGCATGGCTACAGTAATCATTGTCCCCATAAGAGCTCCATACACGGTTATAAATCGTGGTCCATCTGTTGACATGCACGATTGGTCGCATACATCATTGGTTAATTTCTAACCACAGTGGTGCATCATTCCCAAAACAGCGGTGACACTGACATGGTACTGTAGTTTGGGCTAATGGGGTACAGTTTTGCTGGCAAATCGTGCATGACAACTAATGGACCACTATCTAAAACTCTTCCAGCAAGGTGCCTTCAATAAAATGACAGAAGAACAAGTAATGGGCAGCATTTCAAAGCACAGCATTACCAAGCACCTCAGTCTTGGCTACTTTATGGGACACTGTCTTTCAGTTTATGCTGATTTACTGAATTTAACATATTTGAAAACAAAGGAAAAGCAAAATATGAAATCTGCTGTAACCTTTCCAAAGGACGCACTTGATCTTTTATTACGTCACAAAATTTCAACAGAATTTTTTCCATTATACAGTCTTTAAAGAGAGCACACTTATTTCCACACACACACAATATATATATATATATATATATATATATATATATATATATAGGTATATATATAATTAATTTGAAGGGGGCACCGGTTAAATATACAAAATAAATCAACTAATTAAAATAAGCAACTAAATAAAGAAATAATAGAAATATTATAAATATATATCAAGACAGAAAGACACAAAGGGTGAGAGACAGACAGAAAGATGTCACAATGCTGAAACTCCAGCTTTCTAGCAGATCTGAATTTTATGAATTTCTGCTTCTTTCATATATGGGGGTGGGGGGTGGTCTATGGTAGGATGCTCACCTATGGACCAAGATGTCGCAGGTTTGAATCCCACCTCCAGCACTACCACCACTGGGTTCCTCAGTAAAACCCTTAACCCCAGTTGCTCCAGGGGGATTGTCCCTGTAGTTAGGAATTGTAAGTCGCTCTGGATAAGAGTGTCTGCTAAATCCTGTAAAGTAAATATGGAGCACCCGATATGAGACAGTTTTTTATTTTTTCAAAATTAATACTGACAGTAAAAAATGCAGCTTCTTCCCAACTGATTATGTCGAATAGTGTAGGTGTTTGTGCGCTGTGCTTGCCAGTGTGTACAGATACAGCTGTGCCGACTCTGTGTGTGAGTATTTCTTAGGAGGAGACGCCTCGGGTGTGTAAGTGTATGTGTGGGGGTGTGTAAGGCTGTGATGACTTTGTCTGAGTGGGCGTGATCGTGTGTGTGTGTGTTTGTGTGTTTGAGAGAGTGTATGTGGGCGCACACAGAGGAAAGCCATTAGGTGCAGGGGAATAATGATAGCATTAACGGTGGCAATTGCTCATCGAGCCTGCCTCTGGTGTGCCGCTCCTGGGATGTGTGTGTGCTGCGGATAATTGTTTACATCTCTGGTTCTGCTGAATCCCGCTGCACACTTTATCACCTGGCCCACACACATGCACCAGCCCAGGGGTGGGGGAGGTGAAGAAAGAGGAGAAGAGACACAACACGGCTTCTTACATTCTTCCTCTGCTCTCTCACCCTCTCTCTCTCTCTCTGACTGTGTCTTTCTCTGTGTGTCTCTTCTCTCTTATCTCTACCTCTTGACTGTGTGTCTTTCTCTGTGTGTGTGTCTCTCTCTCTCTCTCTGACTGTGTGTCTTTCTCTGTCTCTCTCTCTCTCTCTCTCTCTCTCTCTCTGACAGTGTGTCTTTCTGTGTGTCTCTCTCTCTCTCCCTCTGACTGTGTGTCTTTCTTCTGTCTCTCTCTCTCTCTCTCTCTCTCTCTCCCCTGAATGTGTGTCTTTCTCTCTGTCTCTCTCTCTCTCTCTGACTGTGTGTCTTTCTCTGTCTCTCTCTCTGACTGTGTGTCTTTCTCTGTCTCTCTCTCTCTCTCTCTCTGATTGTGTGTCTTTCTCTGTCTCTCTCTCTCTCTCTCTCTCTCTGATTGTGTGTCTTTCTCTGTGCTCTCTCTCTCTCTCTCTGACTGTGTGTCTTTCTGTGTGTCTCTCTCTCTCTCTCTCTCTCTCTGACTGTGTGTCTTTCTCTGTCTCTCTCTCTCTCTCTCTGTCTGTCTCTCTCTCTCTCTCTCTCTCTCTCTCTGACTGTGTGTCTTTTCTGCCCTCTCTCTCTCTCTCTGAGATTGTGTGTCTTTCTGTCTTCTCTCTCTCTCTCTCACTGTGTGTCTTTCTCTGTGTGTGTCTCTCTCTCTCTCTGACTGTGTGTCTTTCTGTGTGTGTGTGTTCGCTTCTCTCTGACTGTGTTCTCCTCTGTGTCTCTCTCTCTCTCTCTGTCTCTCTCTCTCCCCTGACTGTGTGTCTTCTGTGTGTCTCTCTCTGCTCTCTGATTGTGTGTCTTTCTGTGTCTCTCTCTCTCTCTCTTACTGTGTGTCTTTCTCTGTATCTCTCTCTCTCTCTCTCTGACTGTGTCTTTCTCTGTGTCTCTCTGTCTCTCTCTCTCTCTGACTGTGTGTCTTTCTGTGTCTCTCTCTCTCTCTCTCTGACTGTCTCTCTTTCTGTCTCCTCTCTGACTGTGCCCTCTCTGTGTCTCTCTCTCTCTCTCTCTCTCTGACTGTGTGTCTCTCTCTCTGTGTCTCTCTCTCTCTCTGCCCTTCTCTCTCTGTCTCCTCTGACTGTGTGTCTTTCTGTGTGTCTTCTCTCTCTGATTGTGTGTCTTCTCTGCCTCTCTCTCTCTCTCTCTCTGACTGTGTGTCTTTCTCTGCCCTCTCTCTCTCTCTCTCTCTCTGGACTGTGTGTCTTCTCTGTGTCTCTCTCTCTCTCTGACTGTGTGTCTTTCTGTCTCTCTCTCTCTCTCTCTCTCTGACTGTGTCTTTCTCTGTGTGTGTGTCTCTCTCTCTCTGACTGTGTCTCTCTCTCTGACTGTGTGTCTTCTGTGTGTGTGTCTCTCTTCTCTGACTGTGTGCTTCTCTCTCTCTGACTGTGTGTCTTTCTCTGTGTGTCTCTCTCTCTCTCTCTCTCTGACTGTGTGTCTTTCTGTGTGTCTCTCTCTCTCTCTCTCTCTGACTGTGTGTCTTCTCTCTCTCTCTCTCTCTCTCTGACTGTGTGTCTTTCTCTGTGTCTCTCTCTCTCTCTCTCTCTCTGACTGTGGGTCTTTTCTCTGTCTCTCTCTCTCTCTCTCTCTTCTCTCTGACTGTGTACACCTTTTCTGTCTCTCTCTCTCTCTCTGATTGTGTGTCTTTCATCTCTCTCTCTCTCTCTGACTGTGTCTCTCTCTGTGTGTGTCTCTCTCTCTCTCTGACTGTGTGTCTTTCTCTGTGTGTGTGTGTCTCTCTCTCTCTCTCTCTGACTGTGTGTCTCTCTCTGTCTCTCTCTCTCTCTCTCTGTCTCTCTCGCTCTCTGATTGTGTGTCTTTTCTGTGTCTTCTCTCTCTCTGACTGTGTGTCTTTTCTCTGTATCTCTCTCTCTCTCTCTCTCTCTGACTGTGTGTCTTTCTCTGCATTCTGTCTCTCTTGACTGTGTGTCTTTCTGTGTCTCTCTCTCTCTCTCTGTCTCTCTCCCTCTGACTGTGTGTCTTTCTGTGTCTCTCTCTCTCTCTCTCTCTGACTGTGTGTCTTTCTCTCTGTCTCTCTCTCTCTCTCTCTCTCTCTGACTGTGTGCCTTTCTCTGTATCTCTCTCTCTTCTCTGACTGTGTGTCTCTCTCTGTCTCTCTCTCCTCTGACTGTGTGTCTTTCTGTGTACCCTCTCTCTCTCTCTGATTGTGTGTCTTTCTGTGTGTGTCTCTGTGTGTGACTGTGTGTCTTTCTCTGTGTTCTCTCTCTCTCTCTCTCTCTCTGACTGTGTGTCTTTCTCTCTCTCTCTCTCTCTGACTGTGTGTCTTTCTTGTCTCTCTCTCTCTCTCTCTCTCTCTCTCTCTCTCTGACTGTGTGTCTTTCTCTGCTCTCTCTCTCTCTCTCTCTCTGACTGTGTGTCTTTCTCTGTGTGTCTCTCTCTCTCTCTCTCTCTCTGACTGTGTGTCTTTCTCTGTCTCTCTCTCTCTCTCTCTCTGACTGTGTCTTTCTCTGTGTGTGTGTCTCTCTCTCTGACTGTGTGTCTCTCTCTCTCTCTGACTGTGTGTCTTTCTCTGTGTGTCTCTCTCTCTCTCTCTCTGACTGTGTGTCTTTCTGTGTGTCTTCTCTCTTGACTGTGTGTCTTCTCTCTCTCTCTCTCTCTCTCTGACTGTGTGTCTTTCTCTGTGTGTGTGTCTCTCTCTCTCTCTGACTGTGTCTCTCTCTTCTGTCTCTCTCTCTCTCTCTGACTGTGCGTCTTTCTCTGTGTGTGTGTCTTCTCTCTGACTGTGTGTCTCTCTCTCTCTGACTGTGTGTCTTTCTCTGTGTGTCTCTCTCTCTCTCTCTCTCTCTCTGACTGTGTGTCTTTTCTGTGTCTCTCTCTCTCTCTCTGACTGTCTCTCTTCTGTGTCTCTCTCTCTCTGACTGTCTCTCTCTCTCTCTCTGACTGTGTCTCTCTGCCCTCTCTCTCTCTGTCTTCTTCTCTGTCTCTCTCTCTCTCTCTCTCTCTCTCTCTGATTGTGTGTCTTTTCTGTCTCTCTCTTCTCTCTCTCTCTCTCTCTCTCTCTCTCTCTTGACTGTGTGTGTCTTTCTCTGTGTGTGTGTGTCTCTCTCTCTCTCTCTCTCTCTGACTGTGTGTCTCTCTCTGTGTCCTCTCTCTCTCTCTCTCTCTCTCTCCTCTCTGACTGTGTGTCTTTCTCTCTGTGTGTGTGTTCCCTCTCTCTCTCTCTGACTGTGTCTCTCTGTGTCTCTCTCTCTCTCTGTCTCTCTCTCTCTCCCTCTCTGACTGTGTGTCTTTCTCTGTGTGTGTGTTCCTCTCTCTCTCTCTGACAGTAAGTTCTCTCTGTGTCTCTCTCTCTCTGTCTCTCTCTCTCCCTCTGACTGTGTGTCTTTTCTTGTGTGTCTCTCTCTCTCTCTCTCTCTGACTGTGTGTCTTTCTCTCTCCTCTGACTGTGTGTCTTTCTCTGTGTGTCTCTCTCTCTCTCTCTGATTGTGTGTCTTTCTCTGTGTGTCTCTCTCTCTCTCTCTCTCTCTCTCTCTCTGACTGTGTGTCTTTCTCTCTCTCTCTCCGACTGTGCGTCTTTCTCTCTCTCTCTCTCTCTCTGACTGTGTGTCTTTCTTCTGCCCTCTCTCTCTCTCTGGACTGTGCAGTCTTCGTCTCTCTCTCTCTCTCTCTGACTGTGTCTCTCTCTCTCTCTCTCTCTGACCGTGTCTCTCTCTCTCTCTCTGACTGTGTCTCTCTCTCTCTCTCTGACTATGTGTCTTTCTGTCTCTCTCTCTCTCTCTCTCTCTCTCTGACTGTGTGTCTTTTCTCTGTGTCTCTCTCTCTCTGACTGTGTGTCTTTCTCTCTGTGTCTCTCTCTCTCTCTCTCTCTCTCTCTGACTGTGTCTTTCTGTGTCTCTCTGTTCTCTCTCTCTCTCTGTGTGTGTGTCTCTCTCTCTCTCTGACTGTGTGTCTCTTCTCTCTCTCTCTCTGACTGTGTGTCTTTCTCTGTGTGTCTCTCTCTCTCTTTCATAACACACACACACAACACACACACACACACACACACACACACACACACACACACACACACACACACACACACCTAAAGTATAAACTATACTAAACAATAGTTTATTAAAATTCTACTTTACACTATTCTCCTATTCTCTGTTGCTGGTTAGCCAGGACATGACTGAGTTGCTAAGTAAGATAAAATAGTCTTGATTGGCTTCTGACAGTGAAATACTTTCATCTCTAAGATGAATTGAATAAAGCAAGAGCGACATGAATTTAAGCCTGAATATTACACATACTTTAGTCCAAATGCTGAACTGCTGCTAAAGTAGAATGTAACTGGCTTTTAATAAATTCTATTTGTAAATGGAAAAATGGTATAAAACAAACACAGGGAACCAAACTGCACTGCTGGACTGACACTGCTTCAGTAGTGGACAAATCAGAGAAGAGCCTTGAAAGAAATTAGTCTTTGAAACAGGTGCGATGCAAAATATCATTATCAACCATTGTCATTTCCAGCGCCTGGAAACCAAACGGATAATGTTCCTTCAGCCTCAGTGACATGGACACATTATTCATTACTGGATCCAACTTGCATCTTGCTTTCCTTAAACTGTTTCAAGCATTATTCCTATAATCTGCCACTTCTCATAATTTGGCCTGATATAGTTTTCCCGCTAAGGGACGGATATTCGTGGAGGATGCAAAACCCTGAACTTGAATATGTGTTACTGTTGTAATACTTTGTGTGCTATTGCTCATCCTGAGCGCCGTCATACAATATCAGCCCCCAAACAAGCCAAATCTGTTTACACTTAACAGCGAGATGTGGTTGGAGGCATGTGTGTGTTATAATCAGCATGCAGTGTACCCAGTGCTGCTGTCATCTAAGGTTCAGCATTATCAACTCCAGTTTAAAGATGAAAACTCCAAAAAACATTCAGGGAAAAGTGTGAAAGTCTTTTTTTTTTTTCCAAACCACCTTTTAACTACATACTCACTGTTTAAAGAAAATCCTGCCTGCTAGCTATACTGTGTCAGTTCAACAGGCAGTCAGAGCTGAATCAGAGCTCCTGTTGATGGCTATTAGGATGGATAAGAAGACACACTCTTAGCGGCTATAACTCCAACAAGAAGTGGCAGCACCTGGAGAAAACGGAACAAAGAATCAGAGGATAAACAGCTTCGTATTACTACACTATTCCACAAACCACGCTGCCTTTAGCGGCGGGAGCGTTGCAGACGTGTCACAAGGAGGCTGCATGTAGAGACCAATGTCTGTGCAAATCAGCAGGACAGACTTTCTTTCTCCTTTTCTTATCTTGGCTTCAGTAAACAGTGAGCTAAGCAAACAAATCCCTGTTAGAGCGCAGAGAGCATCTCCTTTATCAAAGCTAAGCACCAAATCTCTCTCTTTTTGGTCTTTCTTCTCATTCCACCTCCTTTTTTTTTATCCCCACGTGGAGACCATGATGGAGAATTGCGGTGGACTAAATTCAATTGGTTTCACTTCCACCCGAGTGCCACTTGCTGTAATGGCCTCCCTTGAGTCTAGTTTGGACCTGGGGATTTGTTATTCAGTCTACCACCTCACACGGAGCTCAATGCAGCACCATGAAAACAAGCCTGTGCCGCATCATTATGAGGAAGACAGCGCTGTTAAGTGCAATATCCCTCCCTGTCCACATACACACAAACACACTCTCTCTCACACACACACACACACACACACACATATATACAACGGCAGTTCAGGCTGATGATTTCAAATCAGAATGAAACAACAGACAAATGACACCTTGCTACCCAGCGACTGTATTTACAGTGGAGGCACGAAGCGTAAATTTCATCTCACACAGAGATAGAGGGAGAGGAGAGAGTGATGGTGAACAAACAAGACATGGCACGTTAAGCCCAACATAAAACAACAGCAGGAGCACGGAACTGGAGCATTATCTATCAGGCGTTCACAGCAAATAAGCTCCAAATGGCAAATAAATAAATAAATAACATGCGCTTCAGCAGGGGCCTTGGGTGCACCTGCTCAGCATGAAGCGCAGGAAAGGTAAGCGTGTATGTCTGGCCAGGTGTTGGGTTTTATGGCCTAGATATTATATAACCCTCTTTTTTAACTGCATGAGAACACTGCAGCAGTACAAACTTTACTGAAACTTTTTTTTCCATTTACTGGCTGATACAACGTCAACTCAGTAGGCTTGTTTTGAACAAAATGCACCATAGAGCCTCATTACGCAATTTCTAGAGCATGCGTGTGGAAAAATGCCAGTATACTGATACCTGTCGCACAGGATCCGAGAGGAGAGCTTTCAAAATGTAAGAGCGTCACAAAACATGGAGAATGGAGAGGCTGAAAAAGACCCATGTTATCAGAAAGGAATCCCCCTTTTAAAATATTTCATTCTAATCCAGTGTAACAGAGAATGAAGTACAAATTAAATTAATAAATATATATTATTTTGAGGCAGATCCTCCTACTCACACAGACGCTTGGTCAACACTAACAGCATGTTTTAATATTAGTGCTTTCAGAACAATGTTTTCAGGGTCAATTTTATTATTTTTATATATTTCTGAAAGTGATAAGCTGCCTAATTTTAAAATTTCACAACAATCTGACCAATAGTCTTGTCTGCAAATCTCGTTTCCACTTAAACTGAAAGCTTGACTGTTTTTTTTCCTTTGAAAAGCCTTTTGTGAGACTTTTTTCGCTGCTTTTGGAACACAAGCAGACAGCAGTAAGTAAGTTTAAATAATGATTAGAAGTAAATTATGATTAGCTATTAATTAATCAAATGTTTATTTCAGGCACATTGTGAGTTGAGCATTAAGGATTCAGCAGAGCCGCAGGTACAAGGATGATACTGTGTGTGTCTAGGCCAGGCGCTGATAGAACGTGGATTCGTTATAACATTTTTATGTGAAAGGTATGAGAAGACTACAAGAGATCTATTAAACATCCAAGAGTGATTGACGAGATTTACTGACAGCTAGCTGTCACTCACCCAGCAATCTGGCTGATAAGGTGTATGAGTCGGATTGACAAGGCTGGATCTGTCAGTGAAGCCCCACTCAAAGAGCACTGGGACACTGGGAATCACTCCTGTGATTGGGAAGTTTGAGAGTAAATCCTTGCAGTGGCAGATAAAGCCACAGCTCCTTTAGGTCGCCACCCTCTCTCTGTCTACCCTAAAGTTTTAATCTGGACTGAACCAAAATGTAGCCTGCAGGCTTTCTGTTCAAACCCGACTCAACCTGAGCCAAACGACAGCATTAAACTGTCCAATATAGCCCAAACTGCTGAATAAAATCGGATATTGCTAATGAGAGCATGAGTTAAATTACCATCCAGCAATAAAACATTTGCTCAAGAATGGATTTACATATGACAATTAAATATAAACACCCTTTTGGTTGCGCTCTTCTGAACTCTACTTAACTGATTCACAGTCAGTTTTTTCCCCCACATCTATTTTCTCACAAGCGTGGGTTTATGGATCTTTATGCTAAATTTGAGCCATGAGTGGGTATCCTAGCATGCAGATTAAAACCCACTTGAAGGGAGGGAGGGAGGGAGGAAAGAAGGGGAAAGAAACTGTTGAAATGAGTGTAATACCTGTTGATAGTGGGAGGTGGGCTGTGAGAAACCAAGTAGGGATATCTGGCATCTCCAGCTCACCATGCATTTGATTTATTCTTCTAAAGGCATCAGGAACTTAACTTTATTATCCAGGGTACGTGAACAAAACACAAGGAACTAAAAACCCAACATTATTTTGAAGCTTAGTCTCTGTTAATGAGCCACACTCTGTTCTGACTCACTGGGGCTTAAACAGCCATCCCCAGTGAAACACACCTGTGCCTTCATGAGCTCAGGTGTGCTCAGTCAGAACAGAGCGCCCTCTACCGTGCCATAACCGTGACAGATAAAAAGGCATGACTAGTAAGCGAAGCCAGTTTTGAATAATACATATAGTCTAGCCTGTTATTAAGACATATTTGACTTGTTTTATTTCTAGCATGTTAAACTGTGCAGTAACATTTGCTGAAACCTTTGCACAGGTCAGAACAAGGCTTTTCTTCAGCAAACATCTGAGCACTGGTTAACACGAACTAGTTAATATGATGCAATATGAAAGCAATTTTTAGTCTGAACTGAAATGAAATTCCAAGTCCTCCAATCGGATGCACTGTTAGGGATGAATACTCTGATATCACCCAGTCCTGCAGCCTATGTTAAGTGCTGCCCCACACAAGAACTCAAAACCTCTGCACCCTCTCTAGCCTCTCAGTCCAGACTGAAGAGCACTTCCTCCCTAAGAGCTCACTCGATGATGCACTCACTTAACACGCGCACGGTAAGCTCCACATCACCCTCAGGCATTCGCATCACTTTCATACGCCACTTCTCACCTTTTTGCCTCCTAGAGAGGGCACAGGGTACATTACGAGCAGACAGATGTTTGTACTAATAGAGCTTTTGCAGTGTAAGCATTCAAACTGATCTGCAGATGGAGGCCAGCAATTTGGGAATTGATGTTTACATCGACCTAGGGAAATAGCAGAGTGATTAAAAGGAGTAATAAAGGCCTAACCATTCTGTGCTCCAATTACCCGAAGGCTGGTCAGGTGCCCTGGGTTAGCAGTCCAGATGCACTGATTGCAAAGAGGATGTGCTAACAGTGTGCTATTCTGCATTTAGTACCTGTTAATCTCAGTAATTCAAACATAAAGATGTTTGAATAATTCATGATATTCACACTACAGTGTAGTATATGTAGTTCCTAAAATGTTTTTATTCTTAATCTATGGAGAATAAGGTGGTATTGTGAATCTTTTAACTGCTAGATGAAGAAAGGGAGGAAGTGTAGCCATTCACTCACAACAGCATGTATCAAAAGAAAGGTACTTGAGTGTAAATAGATAACAGCAGTGGAAACGTTCTTTGGAGTTTGTTTCTGACAGTCTGATGGAGCACTATAGGTTTGCCAGATACCAGAAGAAGTTAACCTGCCTATCTGCATTGTGCTAAACGTTTGGTGGAGGAATGATTGACCTCAGCCCGGTTTGGAAACAGCTTTGTTCTGTTGTCCATCCAGCACCCCTGGTATGAACTAGAATAAAGACTGCAAGGCAGGCCTTCTGGTCAAACATCAGTGCATGACTTCACAAATGATCTGTTGGGCTAATGGGCAAAGATTCCCATAAGAATACTGCAAAATCTTCCCAAAAGCTAACCCGGAAGAGTGGAGGGACTTACGTGATAAAAAGGGCTCCGTATTGAGGTGTATGGATTTCTAATGGGATGTCATTCAAGTTCCTGTAGATATAATGATCTCAGTCCCAATACTTTTGTCCACTTATCATTTGTTAATAAGCTGCACTGGCTTGTGCTTCATTTATAACTTCAGCATGAACAAGCAGGGCTGGACTTATGAAGACTGAAGAGGTGGATATATGTAAATACACTGACATTTCTATGATCACTTTTTTTGCAGACTGGTTCCATATATGGACCGTATAGGCAAAGGCAGAAAGGATCTGTCCTGGTTCTTGAGATCTGCCACCCTGGAGAATTCAGGCCCAGCATATCTGGCTCTCATATTCAGATGTCCCAACAGGATTTGCCTGAATCAGGCGTGTTACCTTATGGCAGACGCTAATCTCTGCAGGATGGTGTATAACCAGGACAGCGACTGGGACTTGGTGAATGATATATTTACACACTGTGTGGAACTCTACATCAAATACCATTTGCATGCTTCAGTGTATAATTTGCTATTCAGAATAAAAAGTGGATTGGGATCACATTATATTTAGAGGACAAGATATGAAAGGAAATTACTCATGTTGGTCAATATCGCTCCCAGCCATACAGGCAAAAACAAATAAAACAAAACACACCCACACTTTCTGCAGGTATGAGTAATTAACATTTTACTGCAGCTCCAGTGCTGAGGGAGTTTGATAACAGCTGTGGCGCAAAGCAAGGCAGTCATAGGTGTGGCTGAGAGATGGTATAAATGCCACGCTGCGCTGGGACTGCCAACGTCAATACCTCCAATCTCCCAACTGGGTCAATGCATAAACAATAAACAGAAGGAGATGCCACCAGATTAGTTGCATTTAAACAGCTGCTTCAGGGACTACCAGGCTGGTGCACCTGGCCACCTGCGGACAGCCATTCATCTTGACAAGGAAGAAAATAGCTTTGCTTCTCTGTGTTTCTCACCTCTCTTTTTTTGTAACCACCAAAGTGAACTACTGTGGAAAGTAGCAGGCAGGTGGAGGATATTTTTAAACAATCCTGTCAGTCTTCTTTAAAATTCACGTCCCTCTGCCCAGAATGGCTCGGGTGACAGATGTGTTTTAAAGCAGGTTTGACAGAGACGATATCTGTAGCTTTTTTAATGCACTCAGTGTTGCTACAATGCCAGTGTTCGCTTGTGAAAGAGGATGAAAATGCTGGCTTTCCTTGGTCCTTTCGCATGGGTGTCCCCCTGTCAGTTGTGAAGAACCTTCAATAGTGGCTTGATGTTTCCTGAATGAAGGCCTTCACTTCTAGCTTTTTTCTGCACATGCTACTTAAAATTGTCACACTGGAGGCCAATCTCAGAACTCTGTCCACACTATGCATGTGACAGTGAATACTAAGAGCCGCTGCACTCTCTTTAAAAAGTATTTTCAATTCAAGTAAACTACAGGTTAAAATGAACGGGCAAAGCTTTGTATGGAAAGGTCAGCATGAGGTTGAGGATAAAGGCAGTAGTGGCACAAGTAATGAAAATGGAAGTACAGTAACGTCAGAGAAAATCTGCTTGAGTCTAAAGTGTAAATCTCATGACATTCCTACTGTGACACCAGAACTTCCTCTGAATGTATGCAAATTGTCCCCAAAAAATATTACCCTGTTCATAATAGTGACATGAAAACAATCAGCAAGGAATCCTTTTCTGCCTTTACTGGTCAACTACCCATGACTATGTTACTAAAAACCTATCTGTAGTTGAAATAAAAGTGTGACTGATTTATCGAGGGGTTTCACACACGGCCGGGAGACGGTAGGAGGTATAAACATTATGCAGTAAACACATTCCTGTGAAGACATATTACATGTCATGAATAGAAATTACATTTTTAGCAAAAATGAATGCACAAAAAGAGCACTCTGCTTTCTTTCAGTACTGGCTGATATATTACAATAAACAATCTCCATAAAATGAAAAAAAAAAAAAACAGTCAGAGATGGAGGCCAATCCTTTGACAAATTATTTATTGTTTATTAAAGCATCAACCAGTACTAACATTACAACTTGGTGGGATCTGCCTTGTATTTTAGCAATTCAAAGCTTATGCTAAATTATCAAAGAAATTCATGTTGATATAGATTTGTTGGCAGTTATTACTCCTGGTGCCTGCCAAGCTCCACTCTGCATAAAACACACCTCACGTCCACTTTCTCCGAGGCCATTAGCAACCCAGTTTGAATGTTTCTGCAAATAAGGGCATTTTTAAGTCCCAGCAGTAAAATTTTTGATTCAGGTTTAAATATGTGAAAATATAAGCTTGACAAACAGTGTTGTTGCATAACTAGACATAAAAATAACAAAATGAAGTGGTTTAATAAACTGTATGTAGTGAAGACCAAACAGCACTTTTGTTGATTTCCCACAACTGTGATCTCACTGTTGAGATTCATAAGATGAGCTCGAGAAAATATTATAATTTGAAAAATTTTTTCAAATGGTTTTTAATAAAAATAATACTTAACACCATCTTAAACGGGAAAAGAGAACGAGCATATGAAGTGCATCTTGCAACTGACAAAAAGAGGAAAATCTGAAAAGAACACAAAATAGATAAAGTAAAACAAATTAAAACATTTTTTTTAAAAAACACCAGGAGGTCTCCTCCTCTGGCATCCTCTGACAGGCCAAAACTTCATCCAGGAGTCATTCATGAGAGAGTTGTGCTTTGATCAGCACGGTAGGTTTCCTTGGGTAATGAATGGGCCAGAATACTCAGCGTGGCAGGAAGCTTTTTAAAAAAATTTTTTGGTGTTAACAATGATGAACAAAACACGAACCGAATAAAAGTCTATATTTCTTATACAATTCTTTTAAATTCTAGAGGCTGCTTGTTCTCTCATTGTGTTCGAGTCAAAAGTGACTGTAGTTGCAGAAATATTTGCTTACAAAAAAGGCTGTGACGGGAGACTCTCAGTCAATATTTGCAACATTAAATATATATAATATTTGCGACTTAAACAGAGTTTTGTTGAGCCAATTATAAGCATAACCAAACCAACCCTGGATTTTCTGGAAAGGCTTTATGTAAAAAAAAAAAAATAGTGAAGGGAAAAATGATACTGCACTGATATGACAAAGATAAAACTATTATGATTTTTTCCAAAGCATAGTAGCAGTTTTCACTGTTACCATGTATTATTTATTTTCCCATATTTAGAAAAGAAGCCACCAAACTCTGATTTTACAAGACTGGTTGGTTGATCATCAATCATTGCTTTATGACCTAAACCTAGGTAAACATACAGAAAACATTACCAACATGCACCCTGTTTATGTTGAGCATGCATCCTGACATCTTGACACGGGGCTGAATTAAAAACAGTGTTATAATTGGGCATGTCAGACATAAAGAAGGCTTTGGGACATTTAACTGCATTCCTGTTAAATCTTAGTTTCTGAATGAGAGCTCCTGTTCTTAACATATTTCGACTTTTCATATTGGAGATGTTCTGACACCGCTGACCAGGCATCACAGCCTGGCCCTTGTGGAAGTGCAGTTCCTTCAGAGAAAATCTACTCGTGTAGGAAGTACAAAGCTTTAAACACTGCAAGGATAATACCTTTGATTTATGTTTTCCTATTCTGTACACACTAAATTTATGCAAAGTCTTGCATAAAGTATCATCCAGCCCTTTACCATGCCATGCAAACAAGCAGCCAGCCTTTGCTGGTCAAACTGACCATGACTATGTGCTCAGACTGACAGTTCCAAAATTTTTACAGTAGAAATAAGCGTGACTGTTACTGATTTATCGAGGGGTTCCACACACTGGAAGACATCAGGAAATTGTATAAAAAGAAAGCATTTCTGCAAAGACATATGACATATTATCACCAGTAAAGCCCTTTTTGTCTGAAAACACCATCACTGTTCAACGTGGAAGACATGCACTGTTTGACTTCATCTGGAGGCCAATCACTTGGCAGATTATTCATTGTTCTGGAATCCTCAGCCCATAGGCAACATCACTGCTTGGTGGGCTTACATTTTTCATGTACCTAAGCAATGCAAAGCTTGTGGTGTTGTGATGAATATAAGGATATTCTTGCTAGAAGCTCCTGTTGTCAATGCCTGCCAAGTCTCACTGTACATAAAACATACCCTGACAGGTGAGTCCTTTTTGAGGGAAAAGTCACACAGTGTGATCTTCAATGTCACAATGTCACCTAAAGTCAATCGCAGAGACAGATACTGATTTTTTGGGCTTCCACGCTGCTGCAGTAGCTGTTCTAGGCCAGAGCTAGGAGCCTAGAGTCAGTGTCATTGTCCTCCAACTGCAAGACTACTGATGATGGAAGTTTAGAGAAAGGTAAGCCAAGAGCAACTCATTTTCCTCAATTGTTCTGGGACACTGAGGGTCTGATCCATTTTCCACATGAAATCAATTTAGTAAAAGGCTGAGCTAGAGCCTTTCCCTCCGATATAACTTGATGTTTAATGTTTGCTCCCAGCCCTTACAAACCATGCTGATTTATAGGTTTACACAGCATGATTTATGAGGCAATTAGTTACATAATCAAACTATGCTGATAGACAAAACCTCTTGGGGGCAAGCAGATAGTTCTTCATGGTTTTATGGCACTTTCAATTTGTAATGTCGATCACATTACACATTTCTCAGCAGAAAAGATATGAATGGCAGGAAGACGCAATTGGCTACTATTTGCTCATAAAAAAGCCAATAATAATAATTTAGAACAAACTTTTCTAATAATCTAGTTTAACAAAATGTAAGTGGCATTTATCTCTACATCAAACGTGTGTGGATTAGGGCTTTCAATTTGTACAAAACCATGGTATGGTGTATTCGTTTCCATTGCTTTTCAAACACATTAGCCTCATGGCTACAGGGCAAAACTCAAGAAATCGATTGTATTTTTTACCAGACTTTTGCTTTAAGAATCTCTCTTTTTATCTCCCTGTTGAAGAGCATGGCCCAGTGATACCAAGGTTATAGGCTAAGGTGTTAACAGTAAGCCATTGCCCCAGGTGCCAGTTTGTGCCCTGGCTTTTTAAAAGACAGGAGAAGAGCCTGTCTAGCTTTCCAGCTTCTTCCATAGACTCTCTGATCTGGGATAACACATGACTTCCTGTTGTTCTATGCCAAGTTCCAGGGTACAACAACCCCCCATGCCAGCTGTGACCGGTCATGCCACCCCAAGACTGGGGCACTGCCGGCACCTTACACCTAGTGCAGCCACCTGCCCCCACTCATTTAGTTGGTCAGAAAGCCTGCCCGATCCATCAGAAACGTACTGCCTTATCCAACAGGGAGATTTTACTTTGTGCTATTAAACCCAGTAGGGAATTCAGAAAGGCCAGTGGTTAATGACTTACAGTGATGTAAGACCACACTATGTGTCTTATCATGCCTGCAGAGCCAAAGCCAGTTTGCCCAATTACAGAACACCAAGAGTTAGCTTTTACATACTCTCCAAAGAAAAAAAAAACCCTGGATGCCCCATCTTCACCTAACATATGCATGGAAATAGGAATATGTTCCTGTAAGCCCGAGACCCATTAGCTGATTTGGCTAGAAGAAACAGGTTTTCCATGCCTGCTGTGTGCACAGAGGGGATAACAAACACTTGGCCTAATCACATAGCCCAGAACACTGTGGTAGCTTGTGTAGGCAGAGTGCATGCTGATTGTACAATAACCGGCATTACTTTTAAGACTCCACTGGCTTTATAATACAAAAAATATCTGAAGTTCAAGACTTTCAAGTGTTGGTGCTGCACCACTGGTTTGTGCTCTCCATTGCTCAGCTCACTTTTGAAAAAGGAAGCCAGGAAACCTGCAAGACCACAGCAAGTCTTCACATATGTGTGCAGGCATCTTGCCAACAGCGTAACAAAAGTAATCACAAGGGGAATACAGCTGTCCAATTAAATCTTCTGTGTGAGATGCTTCCTGCATTCCATTGCAATAACCCGCAGCAGGAGGTCAGCTGCAAGTGACACAGAACGGGCTTTCTATCCTCCAGAGAGGTCCAATCGAAACTGTTGTCATTAACCTCACTGAGAGCACACTGAGGCCGGTGCTCCAGCTCTGTCTGCTTCACTGCTCCTTCCTATTGGCATCATACTCCTACGCCAGTCAGGATGTTCCACGTTGCCAAGTAGGTGCCTGTGTTACACATGTTACATACAGGCTTGTAAAAGCTAAGTGGACTAAAGACTTAAAAAATGATAAAATCGCTTCATTGCTCACACTGACACAATCTGTAATACATCCTTGTGAACATGTTCTACACACAAGCATAGAGAAAGTTTGCAATTTACCAGATCATTCTAGATAATCTAGATGTATCTATCACTCTAAGAGATCATCAACAAAAAACAATTCATTCCCAAAGCATCTCGCAAAACTAAATGTGGGAAACTTCTGTACTGATGTTGTAATGACTCTACTCCTTTCATTTTTCTCCTTACTTGAGATCATTTTCAGATTTAACATCAAATTAGGCATACTGGGCCAGATATCAGCACGTAATGGAATGCCTGGGGACAGATGTGGACTAATAATGACAATAATCACTGGGGACAAACAGAGGTAGACTTATTAGAATGGAAAGAAATATCCAAACCAATCCAACATGTCATATAGATGGAGCTCCCAGTAGGAGGTGATGGTGTGCTTGTCAACTTTGCCTGATAACCAGATGGGTTGTCATTAGCTAATTTACATAGTGTAAGCTGCAATATCTGAACCACCCCCCGCCCCCAAAAAATAAATGCCCAAGCCGATGTGATGCATATGCTGAGAACACAATATATATAGAAATAGCACAGAGGTAGAAGAAGCTTGTCTACCACTAGCAAAGAAAAAAACATGTTCGATAATGACTAAATTCTGCCAGACAGCTTGTGTCATCTCACCCTACAGGAGTTTGATAACAGGGTTTAGAAAAGGCATGCCCTTGTGTTTTCACCCAGTGAAGCACCCTCATAAAATGCTAATTTGAACACAGCCAGGACATTTTAATACAGTTACAAATCCAGTCACTCACACAGCTTTAAAAGTTACACATCAAAGATGCTTTTGAGCCATGTTAGAGCAGGGTAAATGTACCCATCTACTCAAGACACTCCCTTTACTGTTCAGATACCAGAAGAGAACATTTTGCTTTATGAAGGTATAGCTAGCTCAAGATTCCTCAGTTTCTCTTCTGTGTTTAATTTTAATTCCATAGTCTTCTTGCAATGAGCCAGTTAGCTCATATAAAACTCCAAAGGCATTGGCACAGGAGGATAATTATTCTAAACAGCTGTCTTCCTGTAAACATTGACTGTGTTGTCCAAACTTGTGGCTTCCTTTTGAGGAGAACAGAAAAAGAAGGAGTAGCACAGGCATGATCCGCACGATACACTCGTATTTACCTACCTCATGTTGCTCGTTTGCACACTTATTTCTTATGATTAATATTTAGCCCCTGCGCTCTGCACTTTACCAATGCTGCTAAATACAGAGTTTGTCATGATGCAGCATTTAATCCAGCACTGGACGCTGCTGTTGTTCACTTTGCATTCTCCGCCACATTCATATACATTACTGCCTCTGCTCTGTATAGGATGAATGTACTTTGCTGTGTCATTGATTTGCACTGTATGTTGTTCTTTCTGCACTTGATTAATATTTTGTCTCATGGCCTGTTCATGTCCTATGTTGTCTCATATGTAGCACCATGGTCCTGGAGGAACATTCAGAGTTTATTATTTATATCTGACTGGAGATGCATTAGGGTGCCGTTTGGAAATAACCTGATCTGGATATAATGCAGATACTAATCATATGAAGTGACCAGGTGTAAACAGGGTCAACCTGTCCTGAGATGTGTGAGAAAACATGTCTAGCTCCATGAAATTAACATCAAACAGGCTGCATGGTGTTATTCTTGCTCCCCTCAGTCTCTGGGTCCATGCAGCACATGAATGGCCTCTGACATGATTGATGTTGTTGCAGTAGCTCCTGCCTCATTCCCTGGGATTTTCTTCTTGTTCTCACTGGTTATTGTTTATTGCTGTTCTGTGCTAGTGCCATGGGATTTATCATCAATAATTTCAACTATACTTGAAAATACTCCATTGGTGCATTTGGTCTGCTAAAGCAGGACAGGTGGAACTGGTGCAACCTTGTGAGATAAAGCTTCACCTGGAGCAAAGCTATGGGGCAGCAGAGACCTAATGGTTAGGGATTAAAAGGTCATGGGTTCAAGTTCCAGATTAATAGGTTACCCCAAGGTACCCTTGAGCAAGATACTATCCCCAACACTGCATTCTGGGTACTGGATATGGCTGCCCACTGCTGCACATGTGTGTATGGGTTAATTCAGAGAAGCATTTAGTGTTGGTTCACTGTGTGCTGTGCTGTGTATCACAATGACAAATAATCACTTTTTTTTCTAATCACTTTCACTTAGAGTATTAGGACATGTGCAACAGCACACAGAGTGGATATTTCTTGTATCTTAACAATTACAGTATAACTAGGGCAAAAATCATGCAGTGCGCACTCTGCATTGGAGGCAGGTGGAAGGTTGAATCTGCGTCAGCCTGTCTAGGCCCAGTCACCTCAATGAGACCCATGCTCTCAAATCCATTCAGTAATGAGGGCATTGCAGGCCAGACACCGGCCACAAGCACATTGTTGCTATCCTAGTGCACCGGTCCCGCTGATGAGTCACTATCAACCCACCCCAATCTTGGGAGCTCCATTATCTCCTGTAGGAGAAGCTGCACAGCTAGCAATAAGTGTGACAAAACTCTAAGTCCTCTAAAAGCATTCAAGCGCAGAGGAAACTCGTGGCAATCTCCAACAAACCTTTCCTCAAGAATATCTCAGAGCTGCTTTAACCTTTATAGTGCAATTTCCTGTCCAGAAAAAAAAAGTGCAATCAAAGCTCATAACAATGCTTGTAAAATGTGTGATAACATAATTTACAAACATTTTTACTAGGCTTTGACAAGAAGAGCCATGTTCTCAGGTAGATAATCATTCATCTTACTAATGGGACAAGTCCTAAGAGGAACATAAACAAACCCATGTCAAAATCAAGGGGAAGAGGCCTAAGTGGAAACCAAGGGAGAAATAAGCAGTTGCACAATAGCAGAAAATATTAAATAAACGCATAACTTTAGACCTCTGCCCTCTGATCTTTCCACTGTGCCTTAAACAAGACAATCGCCCAACATCAAATTATTTGATGCCCCGAAACATGGCTCAGCAACAAGATTTCTTTTATTGCAACGTTTAAGCTACTTGAGGAGACATATTTAATCATACAGGGAATGACAAAGGGAGTAGCTCTTCTTTGGAGCCTGAAATGTCAAAGGACCATTGCAGTAGACTCCACATGTAATAGATAGTGGCAAGGACGATGACTTTGCAGCAGCATGTCCCCATCTGCCCTATTGCCTTTGAGCTAAAACAGTCGATATTTCATGACCGATCCTTCCTCTTATTGTGTTTGTGAGTGAACTGGCTAATGTGCATTTCAGCCATTAGGTTATAGGCTAAGCCTGCAGAATGGATCTCAAGCTCCTGCACACTCAGTCAAGCGGTGACTGACACACAATTTGCCATGTGTCATGATGTGGGGAGACGCAGAGGTTCTGGTGCTGGAGCAAGTTTGAGGAACTGTCAATGGAGTAAAGGGTACTAAGGGTCTTCAACAGGCCACAAGTGAACCCCTGTTACATAGCTCACATAGCAGTCTTGAATAGCTATAGTTACTACGAGTCTTTAAAAGTTCATATAAGCAACTATGTGCAGTTTTTACAGCACAGTGATACATGGTATATACTGGTATACTAGTGCTGTTGTCACATCCAGTCTCTGCTAAAAGTACTGGGACACAAAGCAAATATTAAAAAAAAAAAAATTCAACAAATAAATGGATATTGCTGTTTAAATACTTTTGGAAGAGACTGCAATAAATACTTTTTTAATTGATTAGAACCACAAAGTGAAAGAAACATGGAAAAGGATGTTGGAAAAGGATCTGCTATGATATCGGTGATATTTGTTTTATTTAGACCCTTAACAGCAACTTTCTCAGTAACTATGGTTACATTTTGCTCAATTTATTTGAAAGGATAAGCAATACCATCAGTTTACCTCCATAAGATAGAAACCAACAAAATTTTAATTAGTATTATTAAGCCCACACTCTTAAATTCCCCTCTCACTGTAGTAATTTACCAACTAAGCTACAGTTTTCTTCATAACGATTAAACAAATTCTGAGCTGACTCTATTTTCCGAACTTCTGCATTTTAAACAAGCACAAAATGAACAAATGAATGTTCATTGTGAACATCGAGTGAGTGTCATTATCATGTGTCAAGATATCAACCAAAAGAAAAATATGGTCCAGAAAGGACATGTTCCCTTTATCAAAAGATGTGTATAGATTTAGAATTTTCCAATCAACAGCCTGCAAAAAGAACAGGAAGGAAGAACAGATTTTACTCACCCCGATTTACTCTGCCCCATTTCCCAGACACTGGTCCTCAATACTTTCTGACTGATATTGACAGCAGACTAATAAAGCAGTGCAAGAACTAAGCCATCCTGAAGGAATCATAGGAAACGGGATCTCGGTGACACTATCACACCCAGCGCATGCACTAAAAGAGCTACTCATGGCCTGTTCAAATAAAGCTGGTTTTGGGCACGTTTAGTTCTGAGGTGTTCTTGTGAATAATGAAACTAAATTTACAACACTGTTGGAGACATGACAAAACATGGAGGATCCACCAGATCACCACGGACCCAAGAACGCAATAGCCAGATCTGGTATAAATGGATCCATTCTCCGGCCAGTAAAAACCAAAGGTTCTTAAAACAGCTCATGGCACAGAAAGTTCACATCTTATAAAAAGACTGGCATCAATCGGATACCTGAACTCACACCTCATCACACTTCAGCTTTTTGCTCTGTAGCCTGCAATTTATAAACCCCCGCAGTTCATAACACACCTGATCCAGGTTTTCTGCCGACACTGATATGAGAGATTAGGTGCAGAAGATTTGCAATGAAACTAAACTCTGGAGAAAGGTAGATATTCTGGACCAGGTTCAGTAAAGGTAAGATACAGTAAACAAATCAAGCTACATGATAAACTGAGATAAGCACCTAAAAGCAGGCATGAATTTGTTCTGCCCTCTGGTGACTTTATTTGGAAGCAAAATAAAAAAGTAAGAAAAACTGGGAACCACAGATAATTGATAGAAGCCATGTACTGGTTATCATTCAACAATCCAATTCTCTCATTGTGATTAATGCCATACATTAAAATTCACACATAAGTGAATGAAAAAATGTAAAAAAAAAAATAGATCATGTTATAAATTAGGGTTAACAAGATATGAACTGTGTGCATGTACAGCTAATTAAATGTATGAGCAGTTAGTTGCATCACAGCATGGCAGGCATGTCACGGTAGATGGCACAGGTGCGCTTCATTGGGGGCTGGCTTTATAAGCCCGAATCGGTCAGAGCAGAGCGTTGGTCATTCAAGAAGCGTAGCCTTTGTGGTGACACTGGTGTATAAGTTCTTTGTAAGTTCTATTATTATTTATTTTAGTTTTTAAACTAATATATGAAATAATGAAAGGGTTAATATGGGTGAGTGTCAGGTGGTGTGGGAAAACATCCATAAAAATGTACAGATTATTTTAAAACTTTGTTCTACTGACTCCTGACAGAACACAACAGAGATAGAAATTTTTAAACATATTTTAGAAATGGCTGAATAAAATGTCTTGGATGCTGGATGGATTTTCCAGTCACTGGATTGTTTTCTAGGCGGTTCTCTGAGAGGCTGCTTGTCAGCTGAACTTGCTGATATCTACCCTTTTCCTTCCCTCGTCATCCACTCATCTCCTCAACCATTCACGCTTCCTTTCTCTCTCATTCTCTCTAGCTCAGACAATTACACCCAGCCTGTCAGAAGGTGCCTGCTGGACATAGTTAGCCTGAATGACAGGTAATGACACCCGCTGAGAGATTGGCTTTTCCCTGGGAGCACCATCGTCCACACTAGGATGGCTGCATCATTGCCCTGGCAAGAAAAGATGTCTCTCCCCCCCTCCCTCTCTCTTTTTCACTCTTTTGCTGTGTTTTCTTCTCTCTGTTTCCCACTTACTGGCCCCCGATTTCTGTGGCACAGGATTGAATCACCCAGCTTCATGGGAACGGCAGATTGTGGTTTGATTTAAAAAAAAAAAAAAGACCAGACTCAGGGTAGTTTGACAGTGTCAGTATCAGTCCTGCTATGTGTTCTGTGATGTGAAGGAAAGTAAGGACCACAGGCTGAGCAACAGCTGCTGCAACTACGGAGAGAAGGCCATAAACCCCAAACCACCAGAAATTTTAACCTCAAGTCTCACAGTTCAATGCAGTTGGCTTCACTGCAAAGCCTGACAATGTCTGAAAGTGCCTGGATTAGCAGAAGTATAAGCGATTATAATACATTCTAATCCTAACATCACACTACAGTGTTAATACTTTACCACAAATGAGAGGAAAAGCAAGAACATTGTGTAAATGTATTTGCTTCAGCAGAGAAGTAGAAGAAGATGAAGAAGAAGAAGAAGAAGAAGAAGAAGAAGAAGAAGAAGAAGAAGAAGAAGAAGAAGAAGAAAAAGAAGAAGAAGCACATGTTGATAACCTGTTAAATGAACATAAACAATACAGACACTGATTTAAGTCTCTCAGTTAATGCTTGCAAAATCCTAATGGTAAAATGCTTAAAAACCCAGATCAGGTTAACATCAGGATGTTCCAGGATATATTGTGAACATATGGAGCTACAGGAGGAGAACAGAACAGAGATGATGAAGTCTATAAAGATTTCAGTGCTGTGAATGAAAGCATATGGGAACTGATAAGACCATACGCACTTTTAATTCAACCATTAAAGAAGATGAAGAAGATCAGCCTATAGAGTATGCCTAGAAGTATGTCTGTCTTCTTTTTTGGGCTGCTCCCATTTAGGGTTCACCAGATCATCTATTTCCACTCCTTCCTTTCCTCTGCACCCCCTTTTTTCATTTCTGCATATCCTCTCTCACTACATCCATAAACCTCCTTTTTGGCCTTCCTCTTCTGCTCTTGCCAGGCAGCTCCATCCTCAACATCCTTTCCTAATATACTTTTCATCTCTCCTCTGCACATGACCAAGTCAACACAATAAACTCCTCCACCTTTACCACCTCTACTCCTTGCTACAGATCTAAATGTCATTAGGAAACACAATAATCTGTGGTCACTCCTGTCTAATCAACCTGTTAAATGGTATATTACCATTGCAAACAAGAATGAGCTCACAGCTGATCTTTGATGTAATCCTAACTCTACTTTAAATTCATCTGTTACTCCTATTGCAGAACTCAACACGGTCACATTGCCCTCATACATATCATGTACTACTCTGACATACTTTTCTGCCACTCCTGACTTCCTCATGTAATACCCCAGCTCCTCTCAAGGCACCCTGTCATACGCTATTTTTAAGTCCAAAAAGACACAATGTAACTTCTCTGTCTCTCCATCTCTAGTTACTTCAGTTTTGCACATCTCTCAGACTGTCCCACTTGTTCTTCTCCAACCTCTTCCCTTGTATACACTCCTGAATTTCTTGGTTCAGAAGTGTATACAAAGTTATTACAGTCAATGAAAATTATTTCTTAGTTATTACAAAGTTAGCGAAACAGACTGCCTTTCCTAGCTACCTGCCTGCACTCATTGGAAAACACTCTGGTGCATTTAAGCTGAAAAAAACAAAGGACAAAAAAGCCAAAGACTGTTTCTTTCAAGCCACTGAACTTTTTATTAAACGCTAATTAAATCTCTCCTCTTCTTGTTACGGCCTTGTTAACTTATCTTTTATCTTTTATAGTTTTTAAACTGTTAGGGTTTTGCTGCTGAGTTTAAGATGACTAGTTTAATTTAGATAAGTTTTAAAGAAGATAAGTTTTAAAAAATAATTAAATTACACACCATCAACAGCAATTAAAGCCACTTCAAAGATTTCAGTTCTATGATTGTGGATATAAAAAGTTTCTACTGTCCCTTGACACTCTACCTTAAACAGCCCTAATCAACATTTGCTATTCAGAGACTTGATGGTACTGTTTTAGGTCAGATGATGTTTCTAAAAAAGATAGAAAGGGGAAAAAAAAGTTTGGATCATAGGAAGAAAAGCAAGAAGGGAGGATATGGAGACCCCAGAGCCTGACAAGGACACTTTTTAGAAGGATATGGGCCCTTGATCAACTCTAGTCCTACACATAAATAGCTTTCTTTTGCAAGTGAATACAAATCTTGTGTCACTCCAACCACAGAAGAACAGCGCCAGACAATTGTCCAGAATTTGTACTCATACTGAAACTACAGGGCCCCAAATCCATATATGAATGGGGAACCTTGGTAGCCATATGCCACCTCCTCACAGCACAGTGACAGCACCTCCACAACTATCCTGTCATCCAGTGCCACCCAAAGCTACAAATCATCGACATCGCAAGACCATTATTTCTCAGCCCCACTGAGAACATGTCAAGGACACCTCACCTTCTGTTTTTTCTTTCTTTAACTAGACTATAGAATCACTTGCAAGTCCAGACATTTGTAACTGAGTGTATAATATCAAACGGCCAATTCCTCTCCTGACATCGTTCAAATAATGATGATGTGGAGAAAATCGTGCGCACATTGTTCTGCAAAGGTTTCTGATGGAGGAATTAGTCAGGGTCTCTTTCCATTCCTAGCTTCCATAAAGAAGTCATATTCAAGGTAGCATGGAGCACTGAATAGCTGCAACTGTCTTGTAAAGGTTGCTAAATTGTTGAAGATGAAAAGAGTCAAATGATGCACCACATCAGTGTCCGAGGTCATTTCTTCTCTATTCCGACTGCCTCTGTACTGGTCTGCTTCATAGTGTTCAATCAACCTCTCCACAGGGTTATTTCCCTCATACAAATATAGCAAACAGCACTGCTTTTTCTAATGCATTATAAATGTGGAGACAAACACGAGAAAGCTTTTCACCTAATATACAAATCTGTCGGTGAAGGAAAGAAAAAGTTGGCTTTGGCTCCTTTAAATCCATTAGTAAATAATCAAAACAAACTGCCGCAAGATATTTTACATTTGAAGAAAGTTGGGATAGTGCAGGGACTTTAGAGAAGACCATTTGAATCAACCAGTAACCAAACAGTAATGGACGCCAGTCACACAAGCCAAGACATAATCTTGTAACAAGCATTTTAGGCTTAATGGAGACAAGAATGCAGACTACTGATTTGGGTGGGAACGCACCCTGAATACCTGGATGCCAGACCAATGCTTTTTGAAAAGAGATGCAGTAATGCACGACAATGCACTCATGAATAAGCAGCCAGTCATTAGTTGGATTCAACTTTTTTACATCTAAGTTTTTACACAAACTAAATGTCTGATAAAGCCAAAGTAAAAAATACAAAAAGTGAAAGTGACTACCCTTGTCATTGTGAAACACAGCACAGCACAACACAACAAAATTCAACCACTGCGTTTCACCCATACACACACGTGCAGCAGGGGGCAGCTATTGAAGGCACCCGGGCAGCAGTGAGAGGGATGGTACCTTGCACAAGGGTACCTCAGTACAACCTACTGGTGAGGGAATTGCTCCCACAATCTTCCGAGCTGGGGCAAACTCCCTAACCACTAGGCCACCGCTGCAAGCTATACTACTACTAAAAAATCTACATCTACAAATGATATATTCTTACATTAACAGAATACACATTTTAAGAAGACTTGTAGCTCCCTGCACTTGTTGGCTAATTCTTTTAGATGCAAATCTAAAAAGGCAATTTGCTATTTTTAAGTGGCAGACCAGCAACCCCGAGAGCAACATGTTCTATTATCTTCAAAAATTCTCAAGGAAAATGGTAAAGTCATGGATAACTTCCCTGTCTAGTTCTTGACAGCTCAACAAATCCTCTACCTTGAACTGCAAATGCTTCTCTACTGTCCTGAAGATGAGAAGAGAGAAAATGAAAAGCATGTGTTTGTAGAACTTCACATAAGTACTACATGAGTGCGAGCTTTGTGTGATGATGGGTGAAGGCCACTTGGGCTTGCTTTCTAGCATTATTTTTGTTATGCTGCTTCATTTCAGTGCTCTAGTGCTCCTTTGACAAGTGTGGTCGGGACATTTTTTCCCTTTCTCAACAAATTGTTTAGCTGCAGAGTTGAGATGCATACAGCACTGACAGAGTCATTTTAATATTTTTGTACTTGCACTTCAGGGGACAGATGTCTTGGTTTTTATCACTATGAGCACTCTGAAAATTTGTGTTTCTCATCAGCAATTCAATAATTGAGGATAAGTGGTGGCTTGCACTTTCCCCAGCTGTTAACTTAGATTTTCTGTTATGATGATTGTTCTAACATCAGGGACTGATTTTTTTTTTTTTTACTTTTTCTTTTTCTTTCTTCCTTTTTTTTGAAGTGGATACAAAGCCTAGAGTAAAACAATAGAAACAATTGAAACACAAGGGACACCTAACTATGCAGAAACAGCATATAGTGAATGTGATGCCCATGACAGGAGAACTAGTAAACCCATGAATATGCTTGAATAATCTTAAAATTATATTAATATGACATGAGTTTTTCTGCTTTCCATAGAAATAATACATTAACAATGTCCTTACAGAATGTTACTTTTGCTTTTATACTCTACATACGTTTAAACAAAACTTCTACTTAACTAAAGAATGTGAGCTTTGTGACCTCTGTATAAACAACAACAACAACAATAACAATACTAATAATAATAATATATAATAATATATAATAGTAACAACATAAATATAATAATAATAATAATAGTAATAATAATAATAATATTAATAATTGCAACAAAAACAACAACAACAACAATAATAATAATAATAATAATAATAATCACCACCGTTCTCATCATCATCATCGTCATCATCATACAAAGCAGGGTTTATAAAGTTTATAAAGCAGGCAAAAACAAAATTACAATGCTCCACCATCCACAGTTATGTTTTAACACAATCCAAATGTTAGTTGCCTCTTTCAGAATGATTAACAATTAAATAAAGGAATGATGTTTTCATCTGACAGCTATAAAATGTTCCTCTGAGCAATGCTAATTAAACACATTAGGCCTGCAGAGCAAAAAAGTGATTATAATACAGGTTGTCTACATAGTGAGAATAGTATGTCATTTGCTGTAACCTCTGATAGACTGTTATTTTGTGCTGAAGAGACCTTTGCGCATACACTAATTCTGATGGGTTTAATGGACTTCTGCATGCCATCAAATGCGCTGTCGTAACCTTTAAAAGAAATGCCCTTCACAGTAAATTAATATGGCAGCTCTGGTGTTTCAAAATAGATCTAATCATTAGCATGGGTAAAATAAAGAGCATTCTGAAGATCTCAAGTGCAGATCAAGGTCTGATACGAAATTAGCACATGAAACAGAGCATAGCCTGTCATGCAAAGAAACACAATGTAAAAACATAAATAACTCCTACAGGGATGAACTTGCCAACTGAGTTCAATTAAACTGACAGCAGACTCATTGTCAGAATCGCTTGTGCTGCTGACCACGTGTTCTGAGTTAGCTAAAGTCTACTAGATTATGACTGAAAAGATGACAATGTATAAGGAGGGCTTTGGATTGTTCAGATCACTGAGAATTTGTCTTTTAAGCAAGCGTTTTTTTGAACAATACAATAGACACACCATTTTAGTCCTCCAAACAACTGCTTGTAAATGAGATATAAATGACCTTTTGATGATATAAAGAATAGGTCTTTACCCGTTTAAGGGTTCTTTCATGAATCTTTAACTTTAAACTTCACAGACATTGTGTGCACAAAATTATTGGGACGACCAAATTTTTGTAAACACTCTTAACTAAATAAATGCACAGTTTCAAACTTCCTCTGGCATTAACCTCAGGACGAAAAACCACCAGGAGCTTCATGGAATGGGTTTCAGTGGCTCAGTAGCTGCATGCAAGCCTCAGATCCCCAAGCGCAGTGCTAAGTATCAGGTTAACTAGTATAAAGCACACCACCACTAAACTGCAAATGTGGAAATGTGTTGTGTACATAATGAATCCTGCTTCTTTGCTTGGCAACCTGATGAATGAGTCCAGGAGTGGCAGATGGCAGGAGAATGTTACCTAGCTGACTGCACTGTGCCAACTGTAAAGTTTGGTGGAGGAGGTATAATGATATAGGTTTGTTTTCCAGGGGTTGAGCGACCCCAGTAGTTCCAGTGAAGGGAAATCTTAAAGCTTCAATATTCTAAGACATTTTAGACAATTCTATGCTTCCAGCTTGTGTGAACAAATTGGGACAGGCCCTAATAAATACCGTTAGGATAAATTAAGTAGCTCAAAAATGCAAAGTTTTCTTTCCCAACATTAGTATTATCTTACAAATGATCTTACAAATGCTCTGCTGCATGAATCATTTTTCAGCACGAGGAAAAAAGCAAAAAATAAAACTACACAAGAACTGCATCCAAAGTTCCCACACATTCAAAGAGACAGTTAAACTTTAAACAACCTAACACACCCAAACACATACAAGCTGCCTTACACACTTCTTTCGAAAGCTGATGATAAGGAAATCTTGAGCAGTAAGAAAAATCCCCAAAACAACAGAATAACTTCCACAATGCAGCAGTGGATGAATCGCGACCCACTGTTTAAAGAAGACTTTGAGAGCAGAAATATAGCGGTCCTATCACCAGATTCAAAACATTTTTTATTAAACATGTTATATTAGCAGTAAGATTTGGAAAAAACAAATGAAATAAACACAGAGTTTAGCCACAAACCCTCTTGAACAAAATTTTATGAACTGATAAGACAAAGTGTGTAGAAAGAGGAGATACCCATGATCCAATACATATAACCTCTCATCTCATCATCCTTTGACACCCATATTGTTAAGATGTTCTCTTAACCAATCAGCTGTATGCAAGCTGCCATTAAACTAATGGCACAAGTTCCACAAGGTGCATTACTTTTTCTTCATGTAAAAGAAGGGAATGTAAGTCTAAATATTAAACACTGTAGCACCATGGTAGTGTCCGAATTAGGGTTTGGGTTGTACTATTGTGATTGAATTATTCCAGTAATGACTCACACTGGGTTCAATATTTGTCACAGAAGGATGCTGTAGCTCCAGGTTCTCCTTTTAAACAACCCACAGCTCACCTGGTTCCACTTGTTTAATCAGTTGGGCTCAGTCTTCAATTAAGTGTTTATGTAAACTTTGACCCTTACCAATCATGTGTGAATAAGATTAGACACACCTGGTCTGCAGATCCAACCTAGATGGTCCCGGCACTGTGACCAATGAGAACAGTAATCACAGGTTAAACTGATAGGTGAAACAGACTGTACTCCCAAAAGGCATTGTGGTTAAAAAAAAACAGCAAGCTATGCCAAATATAATTGTTGCACTCATCTAACTTACATTCCATTTCTTAAAATAGGAAGCTTTGCGTCCAATTGAAACCATATCAGTTCAGCAACACTTGTCCTTTTTTTTATTTGCATGTTTGCCATATATTTGTTAATCGCAATATCTAAAAAGCAATGTTTCTCCAACATGAGTAAGTAAAAACAGAGTGCAAAATGTACCGTAATGTGGTCACAATATCTTACTCATAATTAATGTTCAGGTTGCACACAGAAGCTATGCTTGTGAGATGCAGGTTTAAAATTTGTAATCAAACAGCTTTAAACAAGCTCAACAAGCTTGAGAAAAAAGAAGAGAGAACAATGATAAGAAATTGCAGTGTTAATAAATGATGCTCTTTTCCAAGAAATCCAATAACAAGTGGGGATTCAATGATATTAAAATGTGAGCATATGTTAGGGTTAAGGCAAATTTCTCCTCCTCAAAGCAGGTAATGTGTATGTGTGTAATGAGGGAGGGTGTGGCCTAAGGAGATCAACACCCCATATCAGTGGTGTTAAACTCCAATCCTGGAGGGCTGGAGACCAGCACAGTTTGGTGAGTTCCCTCCTTAATCACATCTGGTTCACACTTAGTGGCAGGTGTAGTGAGCTTGTTTGAGCAGGAAAACTACGAAACTGTGTTGAACTGGAGGTTGACACCCCTGCCCTGTATCAAGGTGTGCATAATTATTAGGCAGCTTCTTTTCCTCCTCAGGCAAAATGGGCCAATAAAAAGATAGAACTGACCCTAAAAGTCTTTCAGAAGGATTCAGCACTCTTGAAATTGCTGATATTGGGGCGTAATCACAAAGCCATCAAACGGTTTGTTGCAATTAGTCAACAGGATCACAAGAAACATGTTGAAAGAAAAAGCCAAACGTGAAGCTACCAGAAACCCATGATCCTCCGGTGCTGTCATATTCCAGAACTGAAACTACCTGGAGACACTTTCTTCAAGCAGTGGTTCAGGAAAAAGTCTGCACCTCTCAAGAAGCCCATGATCTTTATGCAGGACAATGTTCCATTACATGCACGGAAGTTCTCCACTGCATGGCCAGTAAAGTGAAAAATGAAAGTGACTATTCTTGCCATTCTGAAACACAGCACAGTGAACCACAACGAAACACCTCTGCATTTAACCCATACACTCACACACGTGCAGCAGCTATTGAAAGCGCCCAGGGAGCAGTGACAGTCCCTTGCTCAAGGGTACCTCAGGGCAACCTACAGGTCTGGGATTCTAACCCACGACCTTCTGATCTTTGGGCCAACTCCAGCTATTGAGAACCTGTGGACCTTCCTAAATGGGAGATTTACGGGGAAGGAAAACAGTCCTGCTCTCTGAACAGAGTCTGGGAGGCTGTGGTTGCTGTTTTAAATCAAGAAAATGACAGACTCCATGAATGAAAGAATTATGACTTTAATTGAAAAGAAGGGAGGCTATACTGGTGACTGATTTCTTTTTGAAATTTCAGAAATGTTTATTTGTAATTTGTAGTAGTTTGTTTATTATTCGCACTTTATCAGATGAAATTAAACAAGTGAGATGGGAAATTTTTAACTTTTTCATTTAGTATTGTAATAATTCTGCACACTCATAGTTGCCTAATAATCATAGGGTTCTCAGGAGATACATGAAAAACATTCAGGTTCCAGAATTTTTAACATTTTGGATTGACTGATGGCACTGTTCCAGATTTCAGATTAAAATTTATCCTCAAAATACTCGTCTAATAATTGTGCTCACAGTGTAGATAGTCCTTCAGAGACCACTTATTGTAAACGAGCTGTGGTTGTGTGGAGAAACTTAGCATAAATTGGTTGGAAGAATCCTCAGTGTAGTAAGGTACCTGCACATTATGTGAAGGTTCTTTACATTGTCGAAAGGTTCTTGAAACTTGACTCTCATTGCCAAAAATGGTTCATTGTGTTCATTGGAAATGCATTTTGCACTTTTCCATTCACCTGGCTCATAAAGCCGACCCTTTTCACATTTCCTGGTTCAGTGCAGCAGTTGTTTAAGAAACATTTTCAGCATTTACAAATGACAATGTCAGGAATATTTACATTCATGGCATTTAGCAAATGCTAAAAAAGAGCAACTTCCATTTCACGGACAGTGTCCCAGGGGCAACTTTGGGTTGAAGAGTCTTAGAAACCCGATGGTGGTGCTGCTGGAGTTAAGATATGAACCAGCAGCATCTGGGTCAGTACAATTTTTCTTCTAAATAAGTAGTTTGTTCTTCTTTCATTTAAACAGCAACTAGCCTTTCTGAATGAAATGGCATGTGGTTGATTATTACCAGCATGAGCATTTTCCTCTTTCATACAGTATTTCTAATTGTGGATTTTGACACGACCAGCTCTTGTGTGAAAGTTCTGATCTGAAATCTTTCCTCCAAAAGCTTATTTTTCATTCACAGACAGATCTCAAGGCTCCTTAGTGGTTTATGCATACTGATTCCAAAGATAGATATCAAAGGCAGAGGCTGGGTGGTGCCAGTGGGTAGCAGGCTGCACACAGATCCCGCATGCAAGGGATATAAAAACAGCAGTAACATTTATACCTCATTCATTTGAATTGAACTGATTTGTTTGAACTGAAAAAGTGACAGAACACAAAGTGCAATTATTCTAAAACTACTGGGTATATATACTGAGAGACAGCTTCCAATGCTGCCTTATATTTGGTTTATCTCTTACTGAAACTGCTTGGATATACAATAAAATACCAATTTGTCTGGCACATGCTGTATCACCATCAGAATACTGAAACGGCTGGTATTTTATAAAATATAAGCCTTTAAGATGCACTTCGTCTAAGATTCTCTATGTTTTATCTGCATTTTATTTTGCAGTTTTGCAGTGACATTTGTGTGAAGTTTTGTGTCAGTCATTCATTTTTTCATAAACGCTCTTTCTCTTGCCATAAATTCTCTCCTGAACATTAAACAGACTTCTTTGGTGACCATATCTTACATACAAATGACCTCTGCTCTGACTGGCTGCTTTGTGCTTTGCCTCTTTTAAATGGCAGACTGAGGGCTGCAACACTCTTTTTAACTTCTTAACAGGTTCAGCCTGATGAAAGGCACTGGTTTTTCACTACATTACAAAAACAGACTGTTTAAAGATGAGCTTCCATATATAGAGCGCAAACGATCAACACACTGAGATTTCCATCAACAGTACTTTCCATCTTTCTTGCCTTATGTGACCACATACAAATATTCTCGCTAGCAGGGTTAATCCTGGCTTACATACACAAAGTGTATGCACGAGTGTAATGGTGGCGGGGTGCCGGAAGGACGCCAGTGCGAAGCCAGGAGGTCGGAACACAGTTTTATTATTCACACGTACAAAAACAAGAAGCAACAAGCAACGTCGACAAGACTAAAGAGATGGTTGTTGACTTCAGGAGATCACGTCGGGACCACACTCCACTTATCATCAACACCTCACCTGTGGAGTTGGTCCAGAGCACCAAGTTTCTTGGTGTTCACATCACCGACAACCTCACGTGGTCCCTCAACACCAGCTCCATCACAAAGAAAGCCCAGCAGCGCCTCTACTTCCTGCGCAGACTGAGGAAAGCCCATCTCCCACCTTCCATCCTCACCATCTTCTACAGAGGAACCATCGAGAGCATCCTGAGCGGCTGCATTACTGCCTGGTACGGGAATTGCAACGTCTTAGACCGCAAGTCCCTACAACGGGTAGTGAGAACAGCTGAGAAGATCATCGGGGTCTCTCTGCCCTCTGTACAAGACATTTTCACCGCTCGCTGCATCCGCAAAGCAACCAGCATTGTGGATGATCCCTCCCACCCTTCCCACACTCTCTTCTCCCTCCTGCCATCCGGGAAAAGGTTCCGCAGCATACGGGCCTCCACTTCCAGGATGGGAAATAGTTTCTTCCCCCTGGCCATCAGACTGTTGAACTCTGGAACCACCAATATCATGGACTCTTAAAAACCCACCAATAATACAAAACTCTTAAAACCACCACTTCACCCACCACTTCCTCCACTTTTCATTCTGTATTTATTTATTTATCTCGTGTTGCACTCTTGCACTTTAAGTAACTAAGTTTTACAGTAACACCGCTCCACCACACTGCTACACCATAATGTGCCTGGGCTGCTTTGTTCCACAACACTGCAGCCTTCCACGGATGAATGTACTGTCTGTCGTGCCGTCTGTTGTTGTCTGTCTTGTCTGTCTTGTCCGCACTTGTTGCCCCGTGTTGTGTCTTATGTTGTCTTGTGTCTTGTGTTGTGTCTTGTCTTGTGTGTAGCACCAGGGTCCTGGAGGAACGTTATTTCGTTTCACTGTGTACTGTGTATATGGCTGAAATGACAATAAAATCCTACTTGACTTGACTTGAAGCAAGGACTGCAGTTCTAAACAAAAACCAAGAACGGAGGAACTGCAGTCTAAACCAAGTTGCCAGATTACTAAATACAAAAACCAAAACCACCATTGCCTGTAGGCTTAGCCTAACTAATGAGCCGCGCTCTGTTCTGACTCATCGGGGCTTAAGTAGTCAGCCCCAACGATGCACACCTGTGCCTTCATGAGCTCAGGTGTGCTCAGTCAGAACAGAGCGCCCTCTAGCGTACCCAAAACACCTCACATGTGACAGAAACACCACATATGTGACAACGAGTTAATCATTGCTACAGTTCTGCTTTAGTTCCAAAAACATAAAAATAGACAAATATTGTTCGTTAAAGCTAACAGCAGAGCTGGTGAACTCAGTCACTAATTGGTATACAGTAGGCTGTGTGCCCTCTTGGTAAAAGTAGTCAAGCTCACAAAGTTACAGAACACTGCCATGGCAGAGCCTCATTTTGCTCTATAAAAGTGGCAGAACTGTCTCGCCTTATTCGGCCTGCTGACCTGAGGTGTTTCACCTGCATGGCCTGTATATACATCATTTATCCAAACAACAAGTCCAGCTCTTAGTCATCACTGCCAAGAGATAGGGAATGTTTTTTCTGTGTATTTTTCTGCCTTTTTGTAAGAGGCTTACATTGTATTGGAATCAGAATTGTACTTCATATTGAAACCTCTGTACTCTGCATCTTCAGGAGACAGAAGTGGATGAATGCTGGCTTATTATCACATGAATAATGAAGCACATGGAGCAAATTATACATCTAAAAATGTAAAATCTTAGGCAGCGTAAACTGTCACTTTCCAGGAGACAAAGTTGCTGCAGGCTGTTGATAATATTCCCATGGTCGGGGAGTATATACCCCACCTAAATGCAACAGATGACCTCATTAGCACTGTACCTCCAACACAGATACAATAAACCTGGACACACACATACACACACACACACACACACACACACACACACACACACACACACACACACACACACACACACACACACAGGGGTAGAGAGTGAGAGAGACAGAGGACAGAGAGAGAGTGAGAAATAGAGAGAAATAGAGAGAGAAAGAGAGAGAGAGAGAAAGAGAGATGAATAGAGAGAGAGAGAGAGAAAGAGAGAAAGAGAGAGAGATAGAGAGAGAGAGAGAGAGAGAGAGAGAGAGATTAATAGAGAGAGAGAGAGAGAAATAGAGATAAATAGAGAGAGAGAAAGAAATAGATATATATATATATATAGAGAGAGTGAGAAATAGAAAGAAATAGAGAGAGAAAGAGAGAGAGAGAAATAGAGATAAATAGAGAGAGAGAGAGAAATAGAGATAAATAGAGAGAGAGAGAGAGAAAGCTAGAGAGAAATAGAGAGAGAGAGAGAGAGAGAAAGAGAGAGATAGAGAGAGAGAGAGAGAGAGAGAGAGAGAGAGAGAGAGAGAGAGACAGAGAGAGAGAGAGAGAGACAGAGAGGGAGAGAGAGACAGACAGAGACAGAGCCGGTAGTTTAACTCTGTTGTGTAAATCAGAGTCGGTGATCAATCTCAGCAATCAGAAGAGACTCCGTAGCAAAGGTTTTCAGAGGTTTTACCACCGACCTTTACCAAGAAGAATCGCAGCAATCCCAGCAGGCATTAGTACACTCAAGCCAACTCACTCCCACAACTAGCCCAGCAAGGCTTTAATCAGCAAGTGGGGGAGGAAGCCTTCTGATGGTACAGTTCCACAGTCTTCTGGAAAGACCGTCATCAGTTCTTTAAACAATTTCCAGTAAGCCTCTTTTACACTGGCACTAACATGACCCACAAAACATCTGTAGATGAATACTAGCCCTTAGGCTTGCAACGTGAAACAAAAAGGAGTGAAAGAAGGAGAATGTAAGAAAGATCCTCAGAGATTGCACAGGCAGCCCTGAAGTATATGTTCCCCAAAGACTTACTCTTTCACTTTACAACAGGCATCAGAACGGAGTCATATATTTCTGTCTCAGAGCAACATCCATTCAACACAATCACATCTTTCTTATGAAAAGTCTTTGGTTTGTTTGATTTCTTTATTACAAATGACAAGAATATGACTTAAATGTACAAATGGACAGATATGTATCATTTTTTGTAGTTTAACAGCTATCAATCCTTGTGAAACGAGTGTATCCTTCAGGTAAAATTTCAATTATTTATATTTTTTTTCATATATTTTGAGCCATGAATTACTGAAGATGTTTGTTATATCTGTCATCTAAGAGCTAGTTTTATTTAACCATATTCTAACACTGAGGATAGTTAGTGTTGTTTTAGACATTATATTTCTTAATCATACAACTTGCGCCTGCAAATATAAGTACGTTTTTAAGGTATTTGCTACGTGCAGCGCTGTGAAGTAATGGCTCGGAAAGATTAGATTAGATTTGTTATTAAGAAAATAAAAACTTTTTATGGATGCTTACACAGGGTATGCCACTGTGTAACATCATATATTTTTACTGGGCAATGCAGTGCACCTCAGTGTTTTTGTTATGCCTGCTTTTATTTTACAGCACACAGAGGGAGTAATGCTTCACTGTGTACACCGATCAGCTGTGATATTAAACCATGAGATATACTAGGTAGCAGCTTGTTCTCAAAGTTTAATGAGCATCCGTAAAGGACTGAGTGACGATTGGGCCAAGAAAATGTGATTTATCAGAACAGATCACCTTGCGTCCACCTCACTGGACACTCTGACCAGCTGCACTATTATGTCACCTTTCACTGGGTGAGTCAGTGAGCCTTGGGCATCCTTGACCTGTCTTTCACAGGCTTTCCATTCTTGGATCACTTTTGGTAGGCAATAATCGCTGCAAATCAGGAACACACCTGCCATTTTGCAGATGCTCTGACCCAGTCTTGTGGCTCTTACGATCTCTCCCTTACCCATTTTTACTGCATCCACCACATCAACGTCAGCAACTGACTGATCCTTTGCTGCTTCATATATCCCACCTTTGACAGGTGCCACAACATAATCAATGTTATTCAATTTATCTCTTCAGCTGTCAGTGGTTTTTAACCCTTCAGTGTGCCACATGGGTGTGACAACCTTCCGTTGAAGCATATCATCACACTCCTGCGATTTATAATATTTGTCAGTGGATATATAAGCTAACTAGCCTCACTCTTAGTCTGACTCTTAGCACAACAATGCAGGTTCAAGATTACAACTGATATGGCATCAGCTTACCTTGGATGTCTTCTTTTTTGTCTATTTAGTGCAAAATACAGGCTCATTTTGAGCCTTTGTATATTGATATCGCGTGGCAGACACAGCCAATGTAGCTACATTAGCCAATGTAGGGCACATTATTTGCAATACTTTCTGTTTGTCATGCAGCAGTGTTTGTGAGTTTGAGCAACTATTGAGCAAACCTGACATCAAGAATAAAGTCGGCTGTTAGATGTGCATTTACTCAGGTTTGTCCTGTGTACTGAAAATAATGCCATCAGTGCATATGCTGCAAAAAACAACAACAAGTAACAAATTCTAAGTTATTTTAAAAACACTCAGCAAAGAAAAAATCTCCAAGGTTAATGTGATGCCAAAAATATTTCACTTTATATTTGTTTTTTTGATTACGGCAAAATAGGCATACAGAACAAAAAGCACTTTAATTGTTATGGTTAAAAAATATGTAAAACTAAATTGTGATTTGTTTTGATAGAAAAACTCACATTAACATCATAAGGGGACCTGGGGGAAAATATAAGGTAAAGAAAAAATGACCATTAGGGTCCTGCAGAGTTCAGTAAAAGTTAGTATTGTCTTCTCATCCTGTGCACAATAATTATATAAAGCTTTCAACTGACTGACATCACCAAACATCTGCCTTCAGCATGTTTTTGGATTCAGGATGCACACAAGAGCACACCAACTTGAAGGCTGTCAAACAGAATGAGTAATTTGACTGCTGAAAGACAAATGAAAATCAGAACCACGGTGCAGGGAGCAACAAAAACAGCCAAGGAAAAAATTGTTGGTGTATTTAACAGTTGGTAACCACCAGGTTAGCTGAGGAAAACAACAGCAGTCATGTTTAGATAATTAGCCGATCTGTGAAGAAAAACCCTCCAACAGCTGTCATCAGAATCACCAGCAACCTCCCAAGTGCAGAGATGGCCTACTGTTCACAGACGCCTTTGGTAGCAGATTTATAAAGGCTACACTGTGAGATGTTAAGCTTTTCATTAACAAAAACATGAAGGCCAAAAGGAAAAAAGTACAGATTTAAAGTTTTAGAGGTTTTCAAAACCATCAGATATGCTGGAAAGATTAAAGTTTGGGGAAAATCTTACTAGTGGACAAAGTGGCTTATACATAGAACCTATAGCTGGTTCTCTGTTCTTCCTAAAGAAGTCACAGCACTGTGTTAAAGTTTAAAGCACTTAAGCAAAGTCCTAAAACTCTTTTAACTCAGCAGTGCATGTGCTTTTCCTTGCTGCTTTGGGACAGCAGTGGCCCAGTGGTTAGGGCCCCAGGATCGGAAGGTTCTGGGTTCGAATCCCAGATAATTAGGTTGTCCTGAAATACCCTTGAGCAAGGTCACTGCTCCCTGGGGTGCTTTAAACAGCTGCCTCCTGCTGCACGTGTGCATATGGGTCAAATAAATGCCAGTGTTGGGATACAAAACAAAGACATGCAACTTAGAACATTTTCCAATAATGCAGTAGTTCTATATGTACTTTATGGTTGTAGTTTAAAGTCTTGTAATCACTGGAATCATGAACTGCACTACTTGTGTATCTCATCTTTCTTTAAAAGAGCAGTTTTCATTTTGTAAGATAGACTTAAAACATGCACTTTGTGTATATTAATGATGTATGTCCTTGTATATAATTAGTGAGTGCATGTGCTGCCCACGACTGCTGACTGTGAATTGGAAGACGAATATTTCCAGCGTGCAGTGAGGAGGAAAGGAGGAGGGGGTCGTCCTCCAACTACCATATACTTAAAAAACCTGCTAATATGACACTTATTGATTAAAAATCCAACTCAACAGGGCAGACTGGATTTTAATTAAGGCACTTTTATTTTTTTTTCTTTCTTTCACACTAGCCATTTTTGGACCCTTCTACTGACTGGCTTCTGGGTTTTCTTATAGCATCATTTTATTTAATGGAGCGTGACTGTCTCATACCTCACTTGGGTTTTATCCAGTAACATATCTATAGGCAAGTTAAAAATTTCATAACCCCATCACATTTAATAAGACCATAGCAATCATTTTAAATGGATATGTTTTTGCTAGAGCAAAGTTGAAGAACACAACTCTGGCTCTAATAAATATCTCCATGACATGCCAACCTATCACAAACGCAGGTGATCATAATGATATTGATCACCAGTTGACTGTTAATTGCACTCTTTAAAATAGAGATGCTAAAAATGTCCTCTGAAATGAGGACACAGAAGAACAACTTTTGGTTTCTTAAAGCAGTGGTTTCCAACCATTGACAGGCTGAAGCAATTTATATCCAAAAAGACATAAATTTGATTTGTTGAAAAGAGGTCTGAAGTAACCAAAAATCCTTATAGAAGTAGGAAAGTAGAAGAGCTATAGAAAGACTTGGCAGGGAAGCGAGAGAAAACGGTGTCACTGGGTCACTGGCTCTTTCTGTGAAGAAGCATAAAAGGCATATGCAGCTTACTTTAAAAGACATGCCTCCACACACAGACACCGCTGCCTCCATCATGTCAAAATCTCATTTTTTGTTTTTTTATTTGTTTGCAACAATTGATAAACTGCTATTTACAGAGTGTGAACTTTTCATGATAAATCACTGTTAGAAATGGCCCAATTTCTAGGACGAATCATGCTAGATTGACATACAATAGAGTAAGGAAACTGTTTTACTCTTCTTTTCTATTTCCAAAATGTAGTTTTTCCATTCTTGTGTAGACTTTGCATGCAGGAGCTTGCTGTGACCCTGTACTGACCCTAAAACAATCCCTCCATAAATAGGAGTTGAATCATTTCAGCACATGTTTAGAATAGGTTTTGAAATGGTCTCAAAATTCATGACAGTATTGCCCATATATCTATTCAGAAAACATCAATAATCTGTAATTGCAATCAGTGTGAATCAAAGACACCCCTGTCCATAATCTGCAACCTGAAATCTAACTGAAGTGCATCAAAAGAGGAAAGAAATTTGGTGTGAAAGAGGAAGATACAGAGGACCATAAGAAAGGGAGACAAATGATGTGTGATGCTGTGGTGACCTCTAAACGGGACCAGTCGAAAGAAGAAGAAGAAGATGATGAAAAGAGGAAAGAAGTGATTTTTACTCTTGATAAAGACCTTTTTTCATTTCCATTGTAAATATCCTGACAAAGGCAAATGATCAAATCTAAGTGTTTGGTTCAATTCTGAGTAGAATCAGCTTAGGATGGCTCTAGAGACTGAATTACACAAGTATAGCACAGTTCTTTTCTTCGACTGTACGGCTTCCCTGAGATCAGAGAGGTTATCAGACTGCTCATCAATTTAAGAGTCCAACAAGAGAGCCTACAAAAGACACTGCAATGTAAGACCTAAAATTACTGTCATAAGAACTGCTAATGCTGGATGTCTTCAGATACTCATCTCATCCATTCTGTATCATTTCTCGCACTTAGCTTTTGAAAGGGAGGAGAAAAGGGAGACATTGATATCTAAATCCATTCTATTACAGTAAGGTAATCTGGTGCACTGTCAATTATTCAATAAACAGGAGTAAAATGAGTACTAGTGCAATATAGTCGACGGTCTGTTCACAGGCCATTAACTGGACAGTTTCACGCCTAGATGCTAAAACCTTCTCTGACTCTTTGCAAGCAAACAACATCTAAATTTTGCTTCTCTCACTTAAAAGGCATCAAAAGTCTGCAACAATCTGAAGGCGTTTCTCATAACAAACCCGAGCTGAATGCTTATTTATTCTGATTTATCTCTGAACTCTGCATTATTAGCCGTCTCCTGAGGGAAAAGGAACAGAGGAGCAGAGGATAGAAGTGGAAGAGTCCTGAAAGCACCTGTGCTTTGCCTGCCAGTGTGATGCTATTTTAGCCATGATGAATTCTGTGTGAAGGCCAGACAGTGACATTCCAGCGGTGGCGAGGCTGGAGGGGTGAGGGCGTTAAATATCAACTCCTGCAGAGAGTCACGCTAGGGGGGACAAAAGACCAGATCTAGAGCTGACTAATATATAGTTGGTAATGCTACACTGGTATTGGTATCATCACAGTATATAGCAAAATTTCAGATTAGTAGAAGAGTAGAGTTGCAGTCGTAACACTACGCTGCGCGGGGCTGCTGGCCTGGGAACAGGGTAAGGAAATTCTACATTGAAAAATTGGTTCAAAATATAGGCATAAATGCATAGCAGAAGGGAACAAATCATGCCCATCCAATCCAGCAAGCCATAAAGTTTATAAGACAGTCTTCCAGCTGAGATTAAAATCTTCACTCTTCAGGAACCGTGGGCTTTGTTGATGCATTTAAGGTCATTTGAACTGAACTTATCCTTTTCTTTCGTTTATTTCTGTCCTTTCGACATTCCATTCCACATCTATATGTGGTTGTAAGGCATTTTCATTTCCAGGCATTGGTCGTTTCCAAACCCTTTTTCAATTAGTCAATATTAAAAATATGTGAATATATTAGTAAATTACAATTCATTCCATTATCCAGAGAGTGACACACTTGACATACCTTGCTCCAACAATTTCAGTGTTTCAGTGTTTATACTTTAAAAGAATGTAAGGCTTTATTCTTTACTCTTCTTTGAAAGGCTTTGTTGTAGTTGATTGTGTGGCATAGTGTGTGTGGATGAAGTGAGTATCTTTTACTAACTGTCCAATATGTATGAGCACCCTTGAATTCAGATTAGTATCATTTTCATAGACGAAGAAGATTTAGTTGTGGTTACAGCGAGGTACTTGAGTGGCCTGTTTGATTACATGTTTATTTCAGGTTACAGCACTTTAAATTTGAGCAGATGGTGTCTCCACTGAATGTGATAAGTGCTGTGTTTTTTATTAAAAAAAAAAAAGCCTTTTTTATAACCTCTCACACTTATCCCACTCGAAGAAAGCTGATAAAGAAAGTTTACTCCCCTGCTTCATCTCTGTGCTCTGATCAGTACTCTAGAGTAAAACACCTGTACAATACAGGCCTCATTACTAACTCTGTCACTAGTCCATTCTCTTTTCCATCCATTATCTGCCGCTTGTCCCAAACGGGGTCGCGGGGGAGTGCCGGTGTCCAACCCAGCGCACACAGGGCGAGGACGGGGGACGCACCCTGGACAGGTCGCCAGCCTATCGCAGTCCATTCTCTTTTATTTCTCACTTTACTATTCTTTACCAAATAAAGCTTCCAAGAAACCTGTGTAATCAACTAGTGGTGTGAATGCACAAAATACGAAAAAGGGTTGAAGTAGCTCAGTAAGGATCTGATATCTTCTAAAGCTGTGGCAGTGGTGGCCTAGTGGTTTGGTTCTTGACCCCATCTTGGGGGTCATGGGTTTGATTCCCGGACCACTCCATTACCCCCCACAAAGCATCTACTTCCTTCATTGTTGGCACTGGTAAAACTTTGCCACAAACATGTAGTTTACTGTCATGTGTTCTCATCCTCTGTCCTCATTAATATAACAGTGACATATTTCACTTACTGATGAACCTTTCATAACCAATAATATAAACCTAGTTCAACATTAACAGAGGTTTACTCCAACAAGTGATAACGGTTACTTAAAGGTTACTTTCCTCAGTTTCAACCTGGGAAGTTTAATGATAATGAATACCTGTTGGAATAAGCTGTAATAAATGTTCATGCAATGTAAAATTGGTCATTATTAAAGGCTTAATATCTTATAAATGTCATGGTGTTTTATTAGTAAAGGACACTAATTGTCATGATATGATTATGTTAATGTGATGTAGCAGGGTGTTTAGAGTTTGCTAAGGGGCTTTTCAGTCATGCTATCTTAAGATACATCCAGTGGCAAATAACAGACATTGGCAGTCTGACTGCCCTGTTGTCCCTACAATGAGTGCTTTGGTAATTCCACACATGGTTTGTACCAAGCCTGAAAGTTCAATGATCCCACCCTCATTAGCCTAGCATTGTTCCCACCCTCATTAGCCTAGCATTGTTCCCACCCTCATTAGCCTAGCATTGTTCCCCATTTACAGATCATGTCTGGGCCAGGGGCAGTATTCTGGTTGAAACACTCCATATAGCTTCAGTGTGAATGGAAGTGTCTGTTGTGTGTTGTTTTTGTGACTCCACAACAACAGTGAGTTCAGCACATGCTTTCTGCAGCTTACTTTCCACTGTGGACTGTCTGAATTGGAGAGAGAATGGTACCCTTCAAACTTTGTACAATATATCAAGGTTTTTATTTGAAAAAGAGGGTAAAAAATCTGCTGCTCTGGAACGCAATGCAGACTGCAGCTTTAAAGAAGCCTCCTTAAGATATCTCCAGCCTTCAGCCCATGGTTAGCATGAACGCTGCACCAGTAAGAGCACTCGGCCTAATTAAACCAACATGTGCAAATGAGGCACAGTCTTAATCCGGGCCTTACTTTCCAGGTGCATTTTCTGCAGGGATGTGAGTCGGGATATGGTATGGTGTGGAGGAGAACAGTGCAGGCCTAATTAAGTGCTACTGTACCGCCGACTCGGGAGCAGTTTGTTTTGCCTGCATGGTTGCGGCGAGTGACAAGGGGAAAGCGGCGCGAGTGGCTGAGAAAACCATGGCTGCTTAATAATTGATCTGTGAGCTCAGGAGCTTGTTTGGTGCAAATGAGCACGCAGCCTCATCTGCTCTCTGAGCGGCTGCAGCGAAATGCATTGTTTTCGTAATATGGCACCGAATAAAGAGATCAATATGGCCGCCGCTGTTCTGAGCACAATCGTTTCAAAACCCAGCGCCCCACAACGACGTATTAACCTCACACACACAAACACGCGCAAACACACACACACACAAACACACTAATGCACAAATATGCATCATACCCCCACACCCACTGTTAAATCATCTGGAACTAAGTTTGCACTGCTCAATGTGAAGCCAATGTTGGAGATTAGAAAGAAGAGAGTTCATTTCAGTTGAGTGTCGGCCTATACAGAATGAGCTGGGTGATCTCGTGCTCTCTCTCTCTCTCTCTCTCTTTCACTCTCTCTCTCTCTCTCTCTCTTTCACTCTCTCTCTCTCTCTCTCTCTCTCTCTCTCTCTCTCTCTCTATCTCTCTCTCTTTCACGCTTTCCGTCTCTCACACACACATACAAACACCCACTTACTCACACACACACACACACACACACACACACACACACACACACACACACACACACACAGACACACACACACACACACACACTTTCTGTATGTCTGTCACATTCTCTCACACTTCTTTTGCTCTTTAATATTGGTCTTTTTTTCTCCATTTATATCTCTCACTTTATTTATCACTCTTTATTGATCTTTCTCTGTCTTTCTGTTCTCTTTCTATTCTTTTTTCTCTCTCCATCTTTATCTCTCTCACTCTCACTCTCACTCTTTATCTCTTTCTGTCCTTTTCTTTCTCTCTCCCTCCAAATTCCTCCATCCAGTAATGGTCAGTTCATAGAGCTCAAATGATTCAATTAACAAGATGTTGTGCATGATGAGGATAAACAAACGCACACACTTAGATGCATACCTACACACCCAAATCCAGCACACACACACACACACACACACACACACACACACACACACACACGCCTACACATGCACACACTCAGCAAGCAGACCTCAGCATTCAATTAAGGTGTCTACAGGATCATGACTCATTCAGCTTGTTGTTATTAGCACTCTGTGGAAGAGCGTAGTCGACGTGGGTAATTTTGGATTAATGCTAAAATTCGAGGGCTCTTGTGGAAAAAAATAGCTCTTGCACTGGCATTTTGCATGGGAATGTAATTGTACAGCAGGATCTGCAGTCGTAGCAGAACCCATACAGTGCATTTAAGCACACTACATGACATGAGTCACAGTCTTCAAACATTATGAAAAATGATCAGAAAGTCTGAAGTGTCTATTTTTTCTAAAATAACCTGCACAAATAAAACCAAGATTTACAACTGCAGGAAGGGCAGGTGTATTTATAAACACACGTTATTATAGAGCATGTCCTTTGTAACAGGAAATGTTCAATGCCCTGAAGTAAACACTGCAGACCAGAGTCATTAATTGATATATAAAGCCTAATTAACACATTCTTTATTCTGTGCTTTGTTACAGAAAAAAGCACATTCCTCATCCACCGCCTGACAGCCCAAGTATAGAGAGTTAATTGCAGATTCCAAAGACTCCCTAAGGCAGTGAGGCTGGTGTGCAAGCCCATGAATTCCATTACCAGTGATTACAAGATGGCATCACAAGCTTAATCAGTTCAGAAATATTTCAACTTTGTCTGCTTGAAGGTAAAATTATATGAATACCAGTACCAGAAAGTCCAGCAATTGTTAATTAACATGACTTAAAACCAAACAAAAAAGAAACAAAGCAAAAGATTGACAGTCAAAATATTTCATTTTGTTGGAAGTTATTAAACATGCACTGATTCTGGTATCTGTACTCAGAATATGATCCGGTATAAATGCTCAATAATTTAAAACAATTTACATAAACACACATATGCAAATGCTTACGTGCCCCTGGTCAAATTACATGTTTTGTGTGCTCAAGGAAGATACTTAGCATTCAATCTTAAAGCTTGCTGTTCTTAAAGCTTGCTGCCACAGTCCTAATAAGGGAAAAATAGTCATGGTGTTTTATTTTTCTCCAATTTGTTCAACCCTGATGAAGAGTCCCATCTTGATTACTTGAACATCTCGATTCATTAAAACACCCACAGAAAAACTTCTCGGGATCTACTTGTTAAAATACTCACAGCACACAGAGGGAACCTGTTTATTGAGTATTTGTGAATCATATTCTGCAAAGTTAGCTGCAGTGTTATGACATCAGTGAAGAAGTGATGTATTCTGGAGACTTCGTGTGTGAGAAGGTGACCCTACCTAATCTGAAGGACAGTGGCCCACAAGCGGTGCTTTTCACCCACATTGCTAAGAAGAGCAGAGGCGCCCAAGCTGCGAGCATCTTCTATACCTCCTCATGGGTCCTGCCCCGGGGGTCCCCCTGCGCACAGCCACCTGTGATGAAGATACACACATCAGCCACAGTAGAACATTACATGCACTTTTATAATAGAAGTTTGATACATGATGCCAAAATTCACCAGAATTTAATTCAACTGGTTTATGTAAATTAACATCAGCAGCATTCTGAAAAACAGGAAGACCTACATAGCATGTGAAAACCGAATAATGACAAACAGAAACAATGAGGAGAACTTCTTTCGTCGGCTCCCGTTTAGGAGTCGCCACAACGGATCAACCACCTCCATTTCTTCCGTTCCTCTGCATCTTCCTGCTTCAAACCAACCACCTGCATGCCCTCTCTCACTACATCCATAAACTTTCTGTTTGGTCTTCCTCTTCTCCACTTTCCTGGCAGCTTCCTCGTCTCTCCTCTGGACATGTCCAAACCAACGCAACCTTGCTTCTCTAACTTTGTCTCCAAAACAGGCAACCTGAGCTGTCCCTCTAATACACTCATTTCTAAACCTGTCCATCCTTGCGTTCACACTCATGTATTCTGTCTTTGACCTACTCACTTTCATTCCTCTCATCTCTAGATCATATCTCTATCTCTCCAGTTTCTCCTCAGGCTGCTGCCTACTCTCACTACAGATTATAATGCAAAACATGAGGAGAATGTTGGGGATAAAAATGAAATACCTTTACATTTAGTGTATTTCTGCATGAGAAAGTATGTTAAGAATATTGTCTGGGCAAAAAACAACAAACAAAAACACCCTTATTTATTAATCTAAACAATTATATTATAAGTTATATTCTAAACTTCTTCAGCTTGGCCAATAACCCTACCAGTACTGCATTGTCATGGATACAGCAGAAAGCTGTTTCTGATGTGTTATTTTCTTCCTATTAAGAGGAAAATCTAATAGCAATCTTTTGTTAATTAAAATAGTTTGGTTAAAGCATTTGCAAAAAGTTCACCAAGGTGCTTCTGTTTTTAGATCCGCTTTGTTTAGAGTTCATAGAAAGATCTCACTTACTTTGTAGTGGTCTTATTTGCATTTATTAGCTGCTGAAAGCGGCGCTTTTTTTTTTTTTTGACAGCATCAGAAATACACACAGCATCAGACAGCATCAGAAATACACATATATTATATGTGTTATATATTGTTTGATTGTTTAAACCTGCTTACTCTGGCCCAAATTTGTCTTTACAAATATAAAAGTGTTTCTATTATAAAAATCTTCAAATCTCTGTGCTGTATCTGTAATGTGTATTTCTGAGTCCCGGCAACAAACAAAAAAAATTAAACGTATTGTTGTGTAAAAACCAGCAAACATATTACATCCTGAAATCTGCGTATCATCACACTCCTACAAAATTATTTCATTTTAATGGATAATACTTAGATCTTAACACCCTTTCCTGAATAACAGGTATCAAGTACAGAACTGAGACTGATTGAATTAATTTAGCATGCACTGGCTGCTGAAGAATTAAACAGAAACGTTGTCTCATTTAACTGAAATAAGAAAAGTTTATCCTGGGTTAATGCATTTTATTTCAAATCCAGGCTAGCTTCTCATTCATACACTCTTGGCCACTGAACCTAATCCTGCTATGACAGGGTGAAGTATGAAAAAAACAGTATGTGTCAGGCGTCAAGTAGGCAGACGCGGTCATGCCGCAGCTCATTAGAGGAAAAGCTTTCATAAATATGTAGGTACATTATCACTGCAGGAAAATGGCAAATAAAAAAACATACACAGCTCCAAATCAGTTTACTCAAATGCAATTATAGCAAATCACTCTGTGGTCTGTGCACAGTGGGCTGCGCAGAGGAATACTGAGATGTTTAAGCCTACCCTTGACAAATCTGCTTTAGCAGCCAGTATACATTAGTGAATGTTCACAGCTACTGGCCATGCATAAATGTTTGTTATGTTGACATATATTTATATATATATATATATATATATATATATATATATATATATATATATATCAACAGGAAATCAATGCAAGGGATACAAACATAGTACAACAAGGCAAATTAATCAGAAATACCATTAAGAAAGAGAAGAGAAGAGAAACACCTGGCAATATAAAGGGCTGGATAGAGACTACACACAGCTGGGTAGTAGTAAGTAGGGCAGGACTACAGCAGAGTAAGCCATAAACACACAGCGAATGGGGCAAAGAGTACATGCAAGGGAAAACAACAGCATAGACATAACAAGGGCACAGAATGGCCAATATGTGACAGCTTGCTCCTGGAGGGCTTGAGTCCAGCACAAATAGTGAAAAACAGTCACTTTCACTTCACTCCACATTTTTTGCTGGTTCCCTGCTTTAATGCACACAAACATTAAATTAGTGTTTTTGTAAAATAAAAACATGTTATTTACAGTTTTCCACCTTCCCCAGCAGTCGATAAGTCAAGACATTTCTGCCTTTTCATTTCTTTAATTTAGATCTGGGGCCGTGAGGCCAACATAGCTAATTAACACTAGAAGTCAATAGTCACCCAATCACGTCATAAATAAACCCACTGAAACTGCTCCTCATCAAGATGGCATGGACTTGTTAATGTGGTTTAGCACACAGTATGACTTAATGTAAACTATCAAACTGTACAAAACCTCTATAGACAGCCATTATCGCCTGAACAAAGGCTAGAAAGAACTGATCTTAGATCAGTATGTTTTGGTTCAGTCTATGATGGGCATGCCGTAAAAAGCTCATCTTCCTGAGGCCCTGCAGGAAAACAGATCTGGTGACACAATGTTTGTCCACGGGGTCAATTTCTGTGGCACCTGTGGCTCCAAGCTATCATATCGTCTCAGGAATGTTCCACTATCTAGGACAAAGCCGTTCCAAACCAGAAGAACACAGAACTGTATTAAATCTTTTGATGGAAGAGCAGACATTTGAATATACCTAGAATCTTTAAACATAGCTTTGATTATAAATCATAAATGGTCCAGATACATCTGTAAGATAATAAATGCCACATATTAAAAGAATTAAATTGAATGTGAACGTTTTCCACGTTTCCCAACCACAAATATCAAACAAGAAGCAGTGTAAGGTAGTTTTTCTTTTTAATCGGAGGTATGTCTCAATGTAACCTTTGTTTCTACAATATATTATGATTTACCATTGAAGCAGTAGCTTTCTGTTTGAGTAAGATTCACAGTTGTCTAAGAGCTGACAGGCAATTAAGACCTGGAAGAGAAGCTGCAGACAATGTGTCTGATTGAGGCTATGAAGAGAGGAATGAAAAAGAATGGTCTTTTTTTATCTCCCATTTATGAACACATCATCTGCTTGATAAGGGGAGCAAGGCAGAGCATCTGCTATATGGCCGTTCCTCCATCTCTGTCAAAACATAACTTTCACTCCACGTTTTTAACTGTAGGTTTAAAGCAGTGTAAATGGCACACGAATGGCTGGTTCTAAGCTTAGCATACTCACATGAATCAGGGAGATTAAAACAAGATTAAAATATTCCTGCATTTTTGATTATCACTTTGTATTACAGTTAACTCGGTGTCCTCACCTTTATTAAATACTGACATTAACTCAGCAGCTTCTCTTCACACAGGCTTACACACACATTTACTTTTCATCAAGAGTATGTGAGTGCCATAATTTGGTTTAAAGTAAGGAAAGCTAGTAGGATTTCTAATAATATGGTAGAGCTAAGTATTTGCATCTTGTAACATATATTAACCTTTGTCTGACCTTTAATGTGCAAGCGTTTCAGTGACGTTTTCACTAAAGAGTCGTGGAACAAAGTTGGCATTGCTATTTGCTCTGACTGAAGCCTGGTTTAACTATGGTTCATATACACAGTCAGTGTCTATGGCAACGCCTGCAGGTCTACATTGGTGTATTTCTCCCTCCAGCTGAAAATAAAACCATGTTTGGTGGATTCATCTGTCATGTGGCTTATAGTTTCCATCTGTGTACTGTACGATAAGGAGGAATTGATGGAGTGCAGAGTGCACACTGTTGTCCTTCTATGAGTTTCTTAATGAACACTGAGTGAGCAAGTTTCCTTCTTACCCAATTATTTGTTTGGGTGGCCAAATCTAGGAAGTGATCCAGACTGCTGGTACCCTGGCACGATGGTTAAGCTATGACTAGTCAATAAGTGCTTACAGGCAGGTTTTAACCAAGGGTGGGATTCAAGTAGACAATTGCCTAATTTGCCTGTAAAAATGCAACAGCCTTGGCTGAGTCTACTTAGATACGTTTTCTTCTTTTTCTTTTGGCTGCTCCCATTTAGGGGTCACCACAGCAGATCAACTGTCTCCAATTCTTCCGGTCCTCTGCATCTTCCTCTTTCAAACCAACCACCTGCATGTCCTCTCTCATCACGTCCATAAACCTCCTCTTTGGTTTTCCTCTTTTCCTCTTTCCTGGCAGCTCCATCTTCAGGATCCTCCTCCAAGTATAATCCTCGTCTCTCTTCTGGACATGTCCAAACCTATGCAACCTTGCTTCTCTAACTTATGAAAGTGAACGTGAAAGTGAAAATGGGTTGGGCAGCGGTGGCCCAGTGGTTAGGGAGTTGCCCTTGCATCAGAAGATTGTGGGTTCGATTCCCCACCAGTAGGTTGCCCTGAGGTACCCTTGAGCAAGGTACCGTCCCTGTCACTGCTCACCGGGTGCTTTCAATAGCTGCCCACTATTGCACGGTGTTTGAGTGCATGGGTTAAATGCAGAGGTCCAATTTCGTTGTGGTTCACTGTGTGCTGTGCTGTGACCTCGCAATAACAAGGGTTGTCACTTTCACTTTTAAACCTTCCCTTTCATTCTCACTCATTCACACTACTGTCCTTGTCCTACTCTCTTTCATTCCTCTCCTCTCTAGAGCAGATCTCCATCTCTCCAGGTTCTCCTCGAGCTGCAGCCTACTCTCCCTGCAGATCACAACATCATCAGCCAACATCATCGTCCATGGAGACTCCTGTCTAACCTCGTCTGTAGGATGTATAACAAGATAACACAACACCAAATGTTTATATTTAGGGTTAATGATAAAGGATAAACCCTATATTTAGATCATTACCTGTTCCTGTAATTAGACAAAGCGCGAACATTTTTGGGTTTAAGACAAAACAACCATTATTTTATGTATAATACTGTAAGAAAGCCTCTCTATTAAAGCCATGAGTGTAAAGTCAGAGTTCCTGACAGGAGTGACTATGCATTTCCGCCCAACACATTGCCAACTGTAAACACATCAAATTAAGAGGACTCACTGCTATTTATACCAGAAGAATGGAGGCAGACACCATTTAATGATAACAATAATATCTGATGATGATTATTCATGTGTGTCATGTTTTGCGGTGCTCTGCCCTGACTGGGTATACCTGGTGCCTCATTAGTCTACAGTTATATAGCTCTCCGTAAGTCAGGCCAGAGCTGTCGATCATTGTGCTTCCTTTTTATTATTGTGGCCTTCCTTCCATGGTTTGTGTGATCACTGTGTTTGGTTCATGCTTGTGTGTTTGATGTCGATGTTTAATAAAACCCCTTTCCGTAATCCTGACTCCGCATTTACGTCCAGTCCAAACCACCACTGCGAGGAAATGTGATGCTATTCACACATTTCAAATTCAGTTTAAAGAGCTGACCAACAGAAAAGGTAGCAGAAGGATGAAGAACAAGGCAAAGGTCTAATACTTTTAAATGAACTTAAAAGTAAAAATGCCTTTACAAAAAGTAGTCACAGAACTAGACAGTGATTAAGACTGGGCCCTTAATTTCCAGGCTAAATCTCATCATTTCTGGGCCGCTTGTCCTAATTAGGTTCGCGGGGGGTGCTGGAGTCCATCCCAGCTCACACAGGGCAAAGGACGGGGACACACCCTGGGCAGGTCGCCAGCCTATCGCAATCATTTCCAGGCTAAATCTATGCTATATAAAAATATATAAATAATATATATATATATAAATAAATATAGGGACAAATACATATAATCTTTTAAAAATCTTGTCTATATTCTTTAAAGCACACGTTTTGCAATGCTTCTAGTTACCAACTTAGTTTGTACAAGCTTTACATCATGGTTCAGCTACTTATATTCTAAACCTCGTGTACAAAACCAATTTCACTTGAAGTTAAAAAAAGTTATTCTTGTATGGCATCACTCTAAATCTGCCTTTTTGGAATCATTTCCTTTTCTTTTGAGTGTTTTCGTCCTTGAAATCTTTCAGCAGTTCAAAAAAATTATTTTTCTTTAGCCTCTTTATAACTTACACAACTTTTCAAAGCCTGTCAAAATGGTTAAATCTATCACACAAACAACACTGCAAATTGAAATCTGAATATTTATTAGATAAGATTAAGGCTAAGAACGGCAGTCAAAATCAGCAGCTAAACAAAGAGCACAAAAAGCAAAGCTGTCACTCAAAGGCAAAATTCATCAGACACTCTCAAACTCTTCCAGAATACCGAGAAGTGCCCATCAAAAGCCTCATTTCAGAAATGACAGAGAAGGAAATGGATCTGGGATTTGCATGTAGCTCCCCCTCACCGGTCAAAGAGAATGTCGAATGGTGAAATGATCAAACATTCTTTTTGAAAGCAATTAAGAAGGTGGAATCAGCACCTGCAGGAGACACACAGATATACAGATGAAGGTAGGAAGAAAAAATAACCCTTAGCTACCAGAGAGATATTAAAGTCAGATGACCCTGATGGCTATAAATTCTTTTATTGTTTCTTTCCTAAACTAAACAGCAGCTTCACTACACAGCAGGGCTCACTGTACTGTACAGCTGACCCGAGTATTCTTACAACCTTCCTTTTCATACGAGCAGCCGCACTCTATAAATAGAAGACACGGGGAGAAATCAAGCAAAGTACAGAGTGCGTATCTCAGTGAAAGAATCTTTTAACCCCCAGCAGCTGAAGCTACAGCTCTATTTTGCTGCAGAGCTCAAATGTCTCATTTCACTTGACTGTGAGTTATGCAATGGAGCCCTTTTACAATGAATTGCATTCACTTTTAGTTTTCTAACAGACTTCAACTAAACTGATTGCCCTTTGGACTTTTGGCCTCCTTGTTTCAAGATCAAGAAATGTTGTGTCTTTTTTATGCAAAGACAAAAACAATGATTTCTCTGCTGATTGACAATTTGATGTAACACAAAGTGTTTTATTAAGTATTGACAAACTTTATAATAATTTTTGTGAAATTTTCATGACTTCTTTCATGGAAAGATGGTTCATATCAAACTAAATCATGGTATCTTGGCCTGAGAGCTCAATGGGTCACTTTTTAATAAGAGCGTTCAGTAACAGTTAATACAGTCTCAGAGCTACTCCCAGGAAGGCATAGTGCCAGTTACTAACTGGAGCCCTTAATAAGTTAAAGTTTTAATATCTGCATCATTGGAGGAGAGCTACGCCAATCTCTCCAGCATTAAAGCATCCGTACAGTTCAGAGTATGTGTCATGTATATAAATTATGCATTGGCACAAACCAAAGACCCGTGGCGTTTGCACAGGCCCGGCGGCAGGGTTGATTAAGCAAGGGAGCGGTATAAATTACCAAGAGGGCATAACTATTTTCACCCAATAAATGTCTGCAGATATAGGTGAAATCAGGGTTACCACGCTTCGCAATAACTGTTTAATTTGGCACTGAGTTTCCTTATATGAAATTTAACCTAGGCCATAAAGCACGCCTATACACAGCGTTAAACATTAATTAGGTGACTGGACTAATAGACTACACTTGATAGTTAACACATCAACATATTATACACTAATTACATACTTCTTATGGTCTTGAGGAAGGGAGATAGAGGTCCATAAATTCTTTAAGAAGAAAAATCTCTCAAGACAAACAAGTTAGCTTTAAACTGATGAATGCTTTTGGGTTTTTTTATATTTTTGCAGAGCTATATGGTTAGAATGTTAACAAAGTCAGAGCGTTTTCAGAGTGGATTACTGATGTAGGCAAATGTGGCGCATCTAGTGGCACGAGAAAGTGAATCAGTTCCTTGTCTTATAGGTATCATGACCTCCTATCACAAAAAAAAAGATCAAGAAATTTTACCCATCTCAACATCTGAAACTTTTCTCAACATCTGAAACTTTTGAAAAAAAATCACTGAAATACCCCTTTAAATTGAACGTAACCAAAAACTGCTGCACGGATATCTGGCATAATGCAGACAACATGGACCCAAAGGTAAATACAGTGCTGATGAACATGAAATACTCACAAACTTCCTGTGAGAATAATTCAAAGGGATGCATTGCAGGACAATGTAGAAATGCAATTCTTTTGGCACTGACTACTTACTACCCCTGTGCTATTGGACCTGCATATGTGCAATAAAGTCTTCTGAAAGTGCAAAAAACTGGAAATTACAGATGTACTGTAGAGTTTCAGAATGAAATCACAACTCTGAACGCCATGAAATAATCAATTGGTCATGAGACCTTCCATTTATAGCCCAACAAATAATGCCCCACACCTGAATGTGAATCATACCCCAATGCCAAAAAATAATAAATCAGAAAAGCGAGAGGAGTAAATAATGTCTAATTCTGTTCTTATCTTCTGTTGCTTCTGATCATGTGCTTTCATATTACCAGAATATTGCTTCTCTATTCCCTCTATTCCCTGACCAAAGCTACTGTATTAACATCTCTGAAAGAAAGCAATGCTGATCAGCACTGAGGCATCTGTACAACTACCCTGTGCTGTAGCTGATCTGGCAGCATCTCGTATGTGCTGACATGGCAAAAGGAACTTCTCCCTAACATCTCCCGCCAGAGTGGCTAAGCAGAAATCAACAACAATGCTAACAGGAGTGACAAAAGAGAGATCTCCGGAGGACGTTCTAAAAATGTTCTCTGTCCAGGTTTCTAAAGGGCTCTGATCAAAGTGCAATGCTTACATGGCCCTGAGTCTCAGTCAGTCAGTCACTGGAGGAAGCAAAGCAAAGAAATCCATTCTCTGCAGTCACTGAGGACACCAACCGTAACCTCATATAAACCCTACTGCAGCCCAGCGCATCCACATTAGTATTCCACTGCTCTGAAAGTGTTTTCCAAACCTGCAAAACCAGAAGTGGCTGTCCTAGATTTCACACAAGCCACTTTAATGGTAAGTGAATGGAAGTTGTTTTCAAAAAAACGTTTAATTGGATCAGCAGATCCTTTTATAGTAAAAACTCATGGTGACTTCAGACGTATTAAGTTTGTGGTCCCACACTTCAGTTCCTCATGCTCAGAACTATGGTCCCTACATATTGGTTTCTTTTGCAGATACTAAGAAAAATGCACTGCAGTTGCAGAAATTTGCTCCAAAGAGAATATGATCTATATTGCAGACCAGCTTGAGTTACCCCTTTATTTTTGCAGAGGAGTCCAGTCATTTTTCAAGCATGTGTTAGGCAAAGATCAGGTTTAAAGTTTACTCCGGGGTTCTCACAGCCCTTCTTTGATTTGGATTGACAGATTTGCCTCCTTTTATCCCTTATGATCCTCCTGCTTTAGTTGTCTCTCACTAGTTTATTCTTCCTCACTGCATTCATGTTCTTAAGACATGTAGTATGTTACACTGTCCGATGTATTTCAGTGGCATCAGAGCAAAAATGATCGAATGATGAAGGTAGCATGTGCTACCCTTCGATGTTGGCTGTGTGGTGTGACTAAATTAAAAACATGACTAAATTAGACTGATTTTTTTTAAGAAAAAGGAAAATAAACAGTCTTGCATGTGTGTGTCTACACTCATTAAAGAAGCGAGAAATTATCCACAAATTGATTCAGCAAAGTACAGATTAGTGCAGCCAAAAGGAAATTTATATGTTATTAGTTAGGCCAGGATATTCTATTATGCAATGTTCTGTGTAAAGAAAGACTTTAAGGATTAGTAAATCCCTCACTTTTAGCTATTAGCACCAGAGCAGAGTTTATACTGACAACAATGAATTGACTACAATTAGAAAGCACTTTTTGAAGTACTAATTATTTCATTGATGCTAGACAGTTAATTATTTTCTTATATTATATTCTATAATGTTATATTTTTAATCATCTGTGATTGGTTGGAGTAGGGTTGGACTCTAGTGCACAGCATCATCATACTTTTGTCAGTTTCTTTTATAGTCATTCAAACTTTCTGTGTTTGTGTGTGTGTGTTTGTGTGTGTGCATGTGTGTGTGTGTGTGTGTGTGTGTGTGTGTGTGTGTGTATGAGTGTGCATGAGTGCATGCATGTGTTTGTTTTAATCCGTGCAAAAGCGAAAATTTTAATTTTCAGGCTAAATGCTAAATATGCAGGAGTCTACCTGCACACTATGACCATGTACATTTCTGATAATAGAATAATTTTTTTTTAATCTTTCTTTTAATCAAATTAAACGTTTTGGCCATAATAACTTCTAAATCCACCAGATTCACTGCCGATAGCCAGTGAGTGAGTGAGTGGGTGAGTGAGGGGGTGGCTGGGTGAAGTGAGTAAGAGAGTCAGTAAGTGAATGAGTGGGTGAGTGAGTGGGTAAAGTGAGTGAGTGCTTGAGTGAGAAGAGAAAGGTCCAGATGAAGGTGATATCACAGAAGGCAGGCTGTGTTCATCCTCTCCATTGCTTTGCCATTACCCGTCTTTCTTAGAGAGTGGCCACAAGCGACAGCAGACAGCGGCAGGAAACAAATGGCCAATCGATAGCCATCTCCCCGAGGAGAGATGCATGACCGTAGCCTCCTCCGTCTCATGCCCCCTCCATCCCTGACGCTCGCACCGCTCCACAAGCCACAGCTTTGATTTAAACCTGGTCGGACCTCGAGCAAGGCCTGTAATAACAGGCTTTTTAACAGCACTTAGCTATAGAACTGCGTCTCCCAGGCTTCCTCATACTCCGCTTCATTCCAGCACTTAATGATCACCGCCACAATAAAAGCTCTCTGTCCAATTGCATGTTTCATGACACTGTAAAAAGTGTGCACCTGTGTAAAATTACACTGGGTGTACAGCGGGACAAAGTTTAAAATAGAGAAGGTGAAATGTTGCTGCACTTCTCTGACATCTCAGCAGAAAATAAAATGTCTATCCTCTATTATGCACTTTCATGAGGGAAATTAAGATTAATAAAGCCTATAAAGCCAGAACATTAAACAATGAATACTTTTAAACTGATTCTATATTATAATAATGGCTTTTAAATTCTAAACTGTGTATTGTGTAAATAGATTATGCTGGTGCACAAGCCAAACACCCTTCGAGCGGTCAGGTGACGATGATTCATTTTATTAATGTTCATCAATAATTTTATAAACAACAGACCCCCATTTTTTGATAACACGGTCAATATTACTATTTCTTTGCTTTACCAAATGTTGCATGTGCTTATTTATTATCTTCATATCAATTCCAAAAGTATAATAGAAGTAAAAAAAAATGGCCAATTCCACAAATTTATTTTTTGACCAGATTGAAGTGTGGGTGGCATAGTGCTGTGGGTGGTACTGTCACCTGGTCCTGGGTTCGGGGCAGATGTTAAAATCGCCCCCTAGGTGCAAGTGAGCGTGCTTGTCTATGTGTCTACACTGTGATGCACTGGTGACCTGTCCAGGGTGTTTGCTTGCCTTTCATCCTGTGAGAGCTGTGAGAGCTGGGATAGGCTCCAGCACCTCCCATGACCCTAATCAGGACAAGCAGCTATGAAAATGAGTGAGAGAGTGTGTTGTGTGGTTCCTTGTGCCAGTGGAATCAGACTCAGCCACAACATAATATCACTCATAAACAACAATTACAGCCTCCGTGAAGAGCACTTTTGGAAAACAACAGTCTAGTGTATAGGCTCAGATCGTTAGGCCTAAAGCAGGCTGTAAAATTGCACAGTGCAGGTCAGGTACAGCCCTGGTTCTGGTGACAGAAGAAAAGACCCATTAGTTAGAAGAGCAACCCAACGGCTGAGGTTCACTGGAAAAGAGCTCCAGAAGGAACCAGAAGAAGCAGGAACAGTTGTTGGAGAAATGACTTTAGGGAGCAGTTCAGTCTACACTTGCGATGGATACATTACTGAAAAGGCATGCTGAAGCTTGTTTAAAGTACTTGCTACTCAACATCTGGAGATGCCTGTAGGTTACCGGAAGAAAGCAGTGCGGACAAACCATTCGGCAACAACATGACACGTCCAAAAAAAAATGACCTAAAAAGCATCATTACTGTTTCTCATCTCATCCAGAATCCAAATTAGAAGATATCTGGACTGACAGTGTTGCCTTCCACTGATCAAAGTTCTTTCTTTCCAGCAGGACAACAATCAAAACAAACTGCAAATGAGATCCTCAATCGGTTCCACAGAAAGGACATGTTGAAATGAAAAGAAGTTGGACTGGCACGGCAGACTTGAAGATCAGCACTCATCAACAGGCCCTTTGGCATCTTCAGATTTTAAATGCTGAGTGAAAAAATGGGCCCACATGTACAAACACTGCACGTGATGAGCTTCTTTGTACAAAAAACGCATCTTAAAGCTCTCACTGCAAACATAGGTTCCTGAATGATGACCCTTTATCTATGTTTTATTTATCCATCCATCCATTTTCTGCGTCCAGAGTGTCCAACCCAGAGTGTCCATTCTGGTGTCCAACCCAGCGCACACAGGGCGAGGACGGGGGACGCACCCTGGACAGGTCACCAGCCCATCGCAGGGAGATGTTTTATTTATGAACAGCTTAATTTGCACATATGGGCTATATGGGCAGAGGGAGGAGAGATATATTTTGATATTTAGCTTTTAACAAGGTGTACGTGCTACGAATATCCCCCATAAGGCCCCTTAAAGGTAAACTTGAGGGATGTACAATTCAACACAATTCAGAATGTTGTTATTCACAAAACATATCAAGTTATACACAAACCCATGGATCATCGTGAGGAATTTAAAGAGAATAGTGCTTTACTGCTATGAAATGTTACAAATGTTGCAAAGGTACTATGAGTATATATGGCTGTACCTAAACAGAAAGTGAACTGTAATAAAAAAAGGATTATTTTTATTGCTTCAAAAACAATATTTTATTTAAGAACATAACCCCCCCACACACACACACACAAATACACAATTAAATGGTTCCCCCATGGCTTCAGACTCCCTATTATTCATCCTTTATGCAGCTCAATTGAAGTTAATAAATGAGCACATGTTAGAATGACCTCAATTAATCCAACCTTAATATCGCATTAAAAAAGTTCCACTTCATCTGAAGTTGGAGTGTAAATTGGCCATTATGGGTTTTTTTTTTTATTATTTATTTATTTTTTTATTGCTCATTAGAAAGAGGGTGCTGCTCTGAGTCCTGCCACACAAAGTTCCAAAATTTAAAGTGAACACTGGATTTAAACATGTAATCACATTAGCATAATAAAGTCTTAGTCTTATAAACTGCTTACTGTATCTGAAAAGTCTGTTTATTGATCATCAACAATTGATCATCCAATGATTGATTATCAAACACAGTAAACACATTTTTCAACACAGTAAAAAATGTACAAACTATTCAAAACATGTGCTCAGACAAGTCATTTAAGGGTAGTTTTCACATATTATTTCATTGCCTTCAAAAAGTTTATTAAAAAAATATATTTTTTGCTAATTTAAATCACCTTCATAATATCATAATATGTAGAAATTTAATGACAAATGTAGCAAATATTATATAGCACTATATATAAATATATAAATAAATATATATAATATAAGTGAGCGAACAAAAGAAAAATCTAAATCAAATCAATATTTGGTGTTTCTACCTTTTGCCTTCAAACCAGCATCAGTTCTTCTGGCCCCACAGAGCCCTGATCTCAACATCATCCAGTGTGTGTGGATTACATGAAGAGACAGGAGGATGTGAGGAAGCCTACATCCACAGAAGATCTGTGCTTAGTTCTCCAAGATGTTTGGAACAACCTACCAGCCGATTTCCTTCAAAAACTGTGTGCAAGTATACCTAGAAGAACTGATGCTGTTTTGAAGGCAAAGGGTGGTCACACCAAATATTGATTTGATTTAGATTCTCTTTTGTTCATTCACTGCATTTTGTTGATTGATGAAAATAAATGATGAACACTTCCATTTCTGAAAGCGTTCTTTATTTACAGCATTTTTCCACACCTGCCTGAATTGCACAGTGCTGCATGTGTGAACAACACACAAATCAGACAACGTTGTTTCTGTGCATGATGTGCAGCTGGAAAACTGAGATGTATTCTGGATTTGTCTATGAAATAATGAAAGTGACTAACCTTGGAACCCACAATCTTCCAATCCAAGGCAACTCCCTAACCACTAGGCCACCGCTGCCCCCAAAAATAAAATAACGACTCAAGTGAAAGCACAAGAAGTTCGCCCTAAACTAGAAACTGCAGTATATATATATACACAATGGATTTCATTATAAGTTTTAAATTATTTAATGTATAAAAAGGATCTCATTCTATTACACAATTTATTTTGGATCAGAGCTGCTGCACATTTGGATGAGAAAATGGACAGCTAACAATAATTTTAATAATAATAATAATAATAATAATAAATATTTACATTATGGGGAAATAGATATATTATTGAATCAACATATTCAAAGTTAGATTGATCATTGTGGATTCGTTTTACTTAAAAAAAAGCTCAAGACTTCAAAAAGTACACCTTTAGCTTGCAGCGTTCCAGATATATTAATTCTGAGGCATCCGACATTCTTTGATGATTCTGGGCCTTGGATTGTCAAACAAACAGGATTAAATATAGATCATGAGCAGCAAAAGAAAAAAAAAAGTATAAAAGTATATAAGTGTAAAAGTATGTAAGTAATGTTAGCCAAGAAAAAAAAAACTAATAAGTCTATAATTTCACATAAAAAAATCTAAAAAGGTGATTATATTGTAGCACTTCATAGTAATTGTCAGCAACTGTTTATATTCCCACTATATAGTCTTAACAAACCTGTCAATTATCTGTGAAAACAAAATAACTTGCCTGATACTCAAGGGCTTGGGTTGCATTGGTAAATAAAGAAAAAAAACCTTGCATTGAGCATTCCTAGTACTTTTTTTGGAACTTAAAGATGCTTCACCATGGAATGGAATCCATGCTGCACAGTGTGAAGATAAGGAAATATAATCAGGGCCAATTCAGGACAAGGAAGAAAGTCAGGACAGACAAACGTATAAAAGAGTTCATGCCAAGTGGCCCCTTCTAAATGATATTTCTTTTATCAACCTGATCCTATTATATAGAAGATAGTATTCGAAGAAAAGATCCCAGCTGCTCCAGTTAATATTGCACAACTCTGTGTGCTTCTCGGCTTCTTGATGAACACCCAGAGCTGTCAAAAAAGCATTGCCCCTGGTGCCTATGTAGATTCATTAGCTGCATTACCCCTTCAGCTGACTGGAATGGTGCTATTCCCCACAACTCCTAATTACCTCAGAACTGATACTGCTGTGTTGTGGAGAAAATACTGCCACTACAATCTCCTCCAAACTAGTCTTTGCATGGAGAACTTCCACAACACAAGACGCTGGAACAGTGGACAGGACATAATAACCTGCTCTTCAGCCAATAGTGGACACTGTTGGATGGTGTTGGGCTGCATTAGCATTAGTCATAGCAAGCCTGTGAATTTCATGTTTGATGGGAGAAAACTGCCTGTTCCCAGTTCAATATTACTGATGAAACTGAAAACATAATATTCATTCATTCATTTATTCATTTATTCATTGACTCATTCATTCATTTATATATTCATGCACATTCTAAACAGTTTCATTGTTTCTAGAACCGCTCCCAGTGATCACTGGAAGAAAGAAAAGGAAAAGGCTGGACATATAGCCAGCCCATCACTGTGCACACACACAGGCCCATCGTAAATGTGTACTGTATGGAAAAACCATACAGAAAGAGACTACCCTTCTCATTGTGAAACGCAGCGCAGCACAACACAACGAAATTCAATCTCTGTGTTTCACCCATACACACATGTGCAGCAGTGGGCAGCTATTGAAAGCGCCCGGGGAGCAGTGACGGGGATAGTACCTTGCTCAAGGTTTACCTCAGGGCAACCTACTGGTGAGGGAATTGAACCCACAATCTTCCGATCCGGGCCAACTCCCGAAACACTAGGCCACTGCTGCCCCATGGAAAGGTCCCAAGACATTCTGTTTTGGAATACATGGCTTAAAAAGGCATGCCTTAGAATTCATTTCATGATTCTTATTTATGATTCTCTGACAGACATCATAGTTTTCAATGTGTGCACAATATCAGGTCAGAATTTGATTCAAATGATTCAAATGATTCACTAACACACTCATTTTCTTGGCTACTTGTCCCAGCTAGGGTTGTGACCGGTGCTGTCACAGGACAAAAGATGGGGACACACTGTTGACAGGTCATCATTCCATTACAGGTCAGGCACAGACAAACACACACTCATACACTCACACCTAGAGGGCAATTTAGCATCTCCAGTCCACCTGATATGCATGTCTTTTGATGGTGGGAGGAAAACGAAGCACCCATGCAGACCTTGGGAGAACATTCAAACTTCACACAGCCCGACCAGGGCATTGACCTTCTCACATCCAATTTCATATAATTAAATATATACATTTCTTTTGAAATACAATCAAATATATTTAAAATAATATTTTATAAGAAATGCTTTCAACCAACTGGTTGATTGCAGACTTAAGAGGAGCTAAACAGGGAGCTATTAGCATTTAAATAGCCTCTGTGTGCATGAGAGAAATCTCATATGAACCAGGTCTTCCTTTCAACATTGTTTTGAATTTGCCACTGTCAGCTTTTGCTTCCCAAATTAATCCTTTAAATAGACAGGACCCACCAGCAGCACCAGGTCTCTATTTCTTAAAATCCATTACTTAAAAATAGCTCTATTAAGAGGGATATTAAGAGGTCAGAGCTGTTCCATTCCAGTCATAGCTCAAGTGAAGTTTGTTAGAAATAAAGGGACCGTTCCTTGGTGAGGCAAGGGTTTCCATAAAAGAATTTTTAGTTAAAACAATTGCAATTCAAATTCATTACTTAATTCATTAAAATTAGCTTATTTTACTTGTTTCAAGGCCGTGTTTTAAACATATAATAAATATAATAACAAGATGTTTCTACACCTTGATTGGAGTCCACCTGTCATAAATTAATGGCACACACCTCTCTATAAGAGACTCATAGTTGACGATGCTATCAGAGCAAACACCAAGCCATGAGGTCAAGAAGAAGTTTGACAAAACCAGGACTCTTCCAAAAATTGGTCGCCCAACACAACTAAGCAACTGAGGGAGGGAGAAGGGCCTTAGTAAGCGAGGTGGCTAAAAACCTGATGGTTACTCTGATTGACTTCAAGAGATCCTGTGCAGAGACTGAACTAAGTTCCAGAAGACAACCTTATCTGCAGGCCTTCAGCAATCTGGGCTTTTATCTCAGAGTGGCTAGACAAAAGCCTCTCCTCTGTCCAAAATATGTGAAAGAGTTTGCAAAAAAAACCCAAAACCCTAAAGCACTCTCAAGCTGTGAGGAACAAGATAATCTTGTTTGATGAAAGTAAGATTGTAAGTATTTGGCCTCAATTCTAATAGTTATGTCTGGAAGAAAATCAGGCACCGCTCATCGCCTGCCCAAAACCATCCCAACAGTGAAGTATGGTGGGGGCAGCATCATGCTGTGGAGGTGTTTTTCAGCAGCAGAGCCTTTAAGACTGGTCAGGGTTTAGGGAACCTGAACAGAGCAAAATAAAGAGATATCATCAGTGAAAGACTGGGTCGAAAGTTCATCTTCCAGCATGGCAATGACCCACACATTGAAGACATCAGATGAGTGGCTCAGGCACATCTCAGAGTGGCCAAGCCAGAGCCCTGATATAAACCCTTGAACATCTCTGGAGAGACTTGAAAATGGCTGTCCACTGATGGTCCTAATCCAACATGGCTGATCTTCAGAGCTAAGAATTTGCAAAAAAGACTGGCAGAAAATGTTCTTATCTAGGTGTGCAAAACATTGGCTCATACCCAAAAAAGACTTGAGCCAAATGTGCCAGTGAAGGGTCTGAATATGTATCTAAATGTTAAATATTAAAATAAATATTTCAGTTTTTACTTTCAAATGAATCTACAAAAAGTGTGAAATTCTGTTTTCACTTTGTCATTATGGGTTACTGAGTGTATGCTCATGATTTTAAAAAATCATCTTTGTGGGTAACTTTGTTAACTTACTCAGCTAGCATACTGAGTAAAGTTACGGTGGGAAGATATTAAGGTTCAGTGCTGAGCCCTTTTTTGTTTACCATGGTGATGGACAGGAGGACAGATAAGATTAGGCCGGAGCCCCAGTGGACTATGTTGTTTGCAGATGACATTGCGACATTCTGTAGTGAGAGCAGTGAGAAGCTTGAGGAGACCCTGAAGAGGTGGAGATATGCTTTAGATGGGACAGAAATGAAAGTCAGTTGGACTATAACAGAACACATGAGCTTGAATTTAAGAACGACAGCAGAATGGTTAGGAGGCAGTTATTAGTGGTGGTAAAATGGAAAGTATTAAATACTTTAGGCCAACAGTTCCAGCAGCACAAAGTTGAAAAAGAGAGTAGAAGTAGGTTGGATTGAGAGGAGAAGAGTGGCAGTAATAAACTGTAACAAACGGATATCAGCAAGGAGGTAAAAGGAAAGTTTTACATGATGGTAGTGAGATCCGCTATGTTAAATGCCTTGGAGAGCACTGACAAAAAGACAGAAGGCTGAGCTGGAGGTGGCAAGTAAAAGATGCTAAAAATTGAGTTGTGAGTGACGAAGATGGGCAGAATTAGGAGCAGCTTAGGTTGGACTGTTTGGTCAGAAAAGTCAGAAAAGCGAAATTGGATTGGACACAGGCACAGGAGAGATGATGAGTATTTTAGGAGAAAGGTGTTGAGCATGGAGCTGTCAGACAAAAGAAGAAAAGGAAAGTCAAAGAGGTGGGTTTTATAAAGAGGTTTATGGATGTGGGTAGAGAAAACGTACAGGCGGACAGTATGAAAGAAGAAGATCTAGAGGACAGGAACTAAAGGAACTACATGATCCAGTGTGGCAACCCTCTAACGAAAGCAGCCGATAGAAGAAGAAGAGGATAAGTTCATTGTCTCCATAGAAGTGCAGAGATAAAGATACTGGGCAGGGATCACTTATGGGAAATGGCAACTGTTTGGAGGTCAGTTGTAAGGGAATAGCTAAACTGTCCAATCATCAGTTTTTTCTACAAAGCAGCCACATTATCAGTTTGTTTCTGTTTCTAAACTGGAAAGCACCAAAAGTATGGACCTCAAAATCTACACCTCATTGTCCTAATAGGTACTTACTACCATGAGCACTGTATCTACGACCATTGGTCACTGTAAATAAGGAGAATAGGTCATTTAGTTTCATGCACTGCACATCCCACTGCATTGGCACTGCATTTTCTCAGTTCAAGTTGCATTGAAAAATCAAGACGGTGTTTTTAATATGATTAACTGTGTAGCCCTATGCTACTATAGCTCCTCCACATCTGCCACACTGCTTACACTGTCTTCATCTCCCTCCCCAAGGCCTCATGGCTGTCTCCTCAGCAGACCTAATGAGCCGCTGGCCTGACCGGCTCCTAATGCCGCAATTATGCGGCGCGTTCATTGGCCCTGGGGGTGTTTACTTGTGCAGAGCAAAAGGCTGTATCCTAAAAACAACTTTTCTTCACCCTGTGCTCTCCCGTGCTGCATGCGGCCAAATTGCACTCATTAATATCCACTGGTGGACAGGTGCAGCCCCCTACAACTCTGGCCCTCTGCAGTAAAGGCATTAGCCCTCCTTTCCAAACACAAGCAATGAGTGTGTAGGGCATTAAAATATAATCAGCCGCTGATCAAATGACAACTTTGTGACCATAAAGCCATTTAACAAACGTGCATTATTTTATATTTTCACTATCATAACAAAATCTTATCTCTGTAATGGTAATATCATACAAGAAAGAAAAGGTCTTATAGTATTTTATATTAATGTAGGTGTGTTATGCCTTTTAGGACCAATCCTCATGGAAGGTTTGTATAATGTAAACAGAAGTCGTTTTTCAGATAGTGTCAAAAAAACGTTTTGACATGACAGCTATGAAATGCTATGAGTGATGTTAGTTAAATGAATTAGGCCTAGAGAGCACAGAAATGAATGTAATACAGGTTGTGTACTTAGTGAGAAAGGTATGCAATTTGCAATAACCCTTTATAGAATGCTTTTTTATGACTGGAAAGGCCTTTGAGCGTGCACCAATCCCAGTGTGTTTAATAAACATCTGCATGCCATCAAACGTGCTGCTATAACCTTTCAAAGAAATGTGTTTGATAGTGAGGAAATATTGCGGCCCTGATGATTCACAATAGATCAAATTCAGATTTGCCCACAGACTTCAGCAGAAGCATTTATAAAAGAAACAGCTTCTGAAGGGTGAAAATTAAGGTCCAATCCTCGAATCAAGGCAGCACAGACAAACAACATAGCAAATTATAGAGTGTTGGCATCTAGAAACCCTTCACTTGAAGGGTCTATCTCATTCAGAAACAGCCACACCTTTTTAAAACTGAACTCCACAGAATTCCACACTGATGGATTCTTCTGGTTCATTAGTGCCGTGCTGAATGAGGATGCAGCAGAACAGGGGGAGAGGCTTAACAATCTGTTACTGTTTTTATGGACCATTTCAACACATATAGATACTGAGCCATATAAACTCCATCATTACTCACCTCTAAGTATAAATAAATAGACAGATAGATGGATGAATGGATGGAAGGAAGGACGGATGAACAGATAGCTATGTGTTTTTTATATATATACTGTGCCAGCTTCACAAAGGTACAGTCATTTTCATACATTTAAGCAGTGAGCAGTGAGCCCTAGCTAAGATGAGCAAACGCTGATAAAATAAGCTGAAGTGCCCATATGCAGTGAAATTGAATTTTACAGGTATTGTGCTGCTGCTCGATGAGCCGTCTACTCGGCATACTAATTAGGTAGCAGCGTCATATAGGAAATGAGTGCGGCAATTAAACATGCTCGCTTTTCTTGGGCCTTTGCCTGTTCTTTCCCGCTAATCCACAGATGAGTCGCAGTCTTGCTGTACAACAGCCTGACAGGAATGATGCGTTCAAAGGTTCAGCCGTCTGTCGGAGCTTTGAGACGGTGAAATTAGCTTACAAACCGACTTCAGCATTTCATGCATTATTCCAAGCATTTATAAACCATTCCATCATGTATCTTTTCTCAGAACAGGAACAGCTTGGGAGCAGGATTCTGTAGAATAAAAGAAAGAGTCATACTGTTCACACCCAGCAAAAAGAAAAGCACACCAATTCCTTGACCTGTTGTATTACTGCCTTTCCACTCAGCTTATCACTTTAATTATCTAAGCCCAGAAGCATTGGGTTCAGCTTCATAAAAGCACTAGAAAAGTATTCACTGGCCACAGCTTCTAACTTGACATTATTTGTGGATGATATCTCACAGCAGCAGGAGCCTGAAAAATGATCTCAATAACAGCCTAGTGCCTTTATGCCCGCAAGATGGGGGGAAAACCCCCATTTTATATGTAAAGATGGCGTTTTAAAGATGCAGAGGTACGATTAGGGCTTAATGGCCTTTGTCCCATGCATAAGCTGCCATCAGTGGAGCTGAAAACCAGCCTTTTTATTTACTGCCAGGGGAATGCACCATGCTTCTGAGGCAGGAGAGCAGCATTGCCGGGAATGAATAGACACACACATGGGTGCCCTGGAGGGGTATGTATGCGAGTCCAAACCACTGGCCTGAACTGAGCTTCTACTTTCTGGTTTGTAATAATTGAAAGTCTGATCTCAGTTCAGCTGCATACCATGTAAAGCCATGCAGGAACAAGTTGGAGAAACACATTGGCATATACAAAATGGCATAATACTTTGTTACTGTGTAAGTAGAGTAAGTACAGTTTTCAATCTCTGCTCTTCCCTTTTTACATTTTCAGAACATTCAGAACAGTTACATTTCTATGCATCATGCGCATTGTTTCAACATAAAAGCTAATCACACTCAATGGATGGAGCAATAATGCAGTGAAAAGGCAAATATCTTAGTATATAGCAGAGGTCCAATTTCGTTGTGGTTCACGCTTGCTGTGCTGTGACCTCGCAATGACGAGGGATGCCACTTTCACTTTCACTTTCATGTGGTGCAGCTCATGCTGATATAAATAACATAAAAGACATAGCAAGGTGAAACAGAAGAACCCAGATGAAGACGTGTGGTGGTGAGAGAGAACACACGCACAGAAATGGATAAAAGTGTAATAGCAAAGTTAATTTTCCTTATTTCCGATAGATTTTTTATTGCATTCAACAATAGAATGGGCACAGCAATGTGATTAGCACTGTCGCTTCATAGCAAATGGGTCCTGAGTTCGATTCCCAGCTGGAATAGCCTGGATCCTTTCTATCTGAGTCTGCATGTTCTCCCAGTGTCTGCATGTGTTTCCTCCCGCAGTCCAAAGACATGGTGAGTTAAAGATGCAATCGACTAGTGCCTGTCCAGACTGCTTCGCTCCCTGAGTGCTGGGATATGCTCCCCCACCCTCTGTGATGGTTAGGATAACCAGCTCAGAAAATGGAGAAATGGAAGCAAAAAGTTACAGAAACAGCCAGTAAAAATGTCCTTCAAAGACCTACTTTTTTCTCACTTTTATGTTAACATGATAACTTCAAGATTTAAACTTAACAGTGTGAGGCAAGTGCGTGATGAGTCACACATGCAGCAAGATAAACTGGTGCAACATAATCATCTACTATATGTAGCTCTAGTGCAAAAGTAAAGAAGCAAACTTCATCAAACATCAAACATGCCTTGGCTGAAGTCGAGTGGAAAACTGTACATATATTGTCTTTTTTTTCAACAAAGCAATACCTTTAAAGCTCCTTCCCTGTGAGACCACTGCACTCTCCTGCAGCGAGCCACCTCCCACTCCAGGGAGTCGAGTAAGAACATGATGGATTGCACACCCGCAGCGTCACTGCTCTTCTACTGTGGCTCGAGCTGGAGTTTAAGCAGCTTTCTCTACAACTCCCTGTCTTCTGTTGTTTTTACAGCTGAAGCTAGAGTGGTCTCTGGAAGCGTTTTCATCAAAGCTTTGGCTTGTTTTTCTGTCCTTGGTGCCCAGATGCCACTTTCCATCTTAGGCTTACATCCATAGCTATGGCAATAGGCAATATGTTGCTGAACTATCGTTAAGAAGATAAATTTTTTAGTTGAATCATGGGAATTTATAGAATGTCTATAACACAAAATATGTGTATTTAAAACATTTATAGTTCAAAATATAGTTTTTTAGTAACTGTCCAACCACCCTTTATATAAGATATATATATATATATATATATATATATATATATATATATATATATATATATGTATATAACTGTATATATATATATACACATTGGGAAATATAAACATTTAACAAGACTAAAGAAATACATTTTATTGTCATATCAACTAAACCAAGTAAAGACGTATTTTATGTCTCAGCAGCTGTCAATAAAAATCATCAGAAGTTATTCACTGTGTTGATAGTTTGTCTTTTTTTGTCTTGATAGAAGCCTAATTAAAGTTGAACATCATGACATCATTAAGGCCCGGGCTCCTGCATCACATATGAAAAAATGCAGCCAGCTTCAGTCATTATACATCAAAATCCAACAGGTGCTGCAGAGGCTTGAGCCCAGCCCTTTCAATGTATTAAAGGTAATATATGCAAAGGGCACAAAGGTGAGGAAGAGAGATTAGGGGAGGCTCTGTGACTTGCTTCCAGGTGGGAAAAAAGAGTGAGGGACATAACTGGAATGCAAATGTTGAAAGCATACAGAAACCGGCAGCAAAATAAGAGAATTCCAGTCTCTTTGTATGGACAAAAGGTGCAACATTACAATAAATTACAAATAATTATCTAAAATACCAGAGAATAACCTCAAAAAGCACCAGCCTTTCTCCTTTAAACTACTATGGCTAAATTATTTCAACGGATGCATACTTAAAAGTAAATACAACATCAAAGAATCACCTTCCTTGTGCAGTTGACCAAAAGAGACACCCAAGTTTCTTCATATCAAAGACTATTTTACATGCTTTGACTTGCTGTATACATGAAAGACTGGAAGCGGAGCAGAACAGATCCAGACTAACAGTGCCTTCATGTTACTGCTTTGTTGAACTGCAGCCTCACACTGGCGGCTCAGTCAAGGTTCGTGGCCAGTGCATGCTGATTATGCACGGTTATAAAGCTTCTCCTGCAGTAGAGAGCGCGGAGTGATACACAGTGCTGGGACCAATGCAACTCCTTTTGTAGTTTTCATCAATTTTACATAATCCTAATCATATCCAGCTGATTTTCACATTAAAATGCACATAAAGTCTTGATTAACTGCCTCAGGTGTTGCATTAGGAGTTTTCAAAACATATCTAGAGATGCATAATAATTTAATCCATTCATTCAGTTGCATGTTCTTAACATTTTTGAAGGTTTCTGTTTCTCTGGGCATATTTAAATGATTAGTTTTTCACCTCTTTAAGTATATTTTTTCTATTTAAACCATTGATATGATTATTTTTTTCCGGAGTTTCCTTTGTTATATTCTTTACTGACCTTTAGCTGTTAAACCCATATATCTTAAAAGATCCAGCAGACGTTATGCTTTATATTATACAACTGCTTTGCAACTGGTGAGTTTTGCCATTTTTGATGTTTATATTATTTTTATAGATTAACAGCAAAATCTATGCTTATGGATACTAGATGGACGAAGAAATTATGCCTTGCCCATATTAGAGGATTTAAAAAACCAAACAATACTGTCCACCATGAGAACCTGCACGCTTTTTTGTTTTTGGTCATTCTTTGCTATATAAGCCTCCACACACTAGAACTGCACACTTTCAGTCTCCCGCGCTCCAAAGCAATGGTTGCAGAATTTTTCATGACCTATTGTGAGGTTTGATCTAAACAAATGTGACACGACATCAAAGCAATTGCAGTTCTAAAATGAAATGGCAAATGGAAAAAATATACAGAAAATGTATAAACATTTATGTATGAACAACTCAACATATCTTGCTCCTCTGCAGTCCATTTACTTATCTGTATACACTTTATGCTTAAAATTTCTTAAAATTGAAAAAAGAATATGGTCATAAATAGTGAACATGGGGTGGCTTCTGCTGAACTAGGAGTAGAAGAAGGGGTTAAAATTAAGACTGGATGAGACACACCTCATACCAGATGATCATTTGGGGAGACATTTGTGTAGGATTACCCCAGTATTGGGTTCTGGTCTGAGAATAGGCCTGGTTATTCTGGAGTATCAGCCAGGCAGGTTATCGCTACATAATACTGATATTTGATCAGTAAATTAAATAAAAAATAGTATTACTACATACTTCCTTTAAACAGCACCTTTAAACAGCACCTGTTTATCGTATTTTTTTTTTTGATCATCATTTGTCACCAAAGCTTCAATGAAAAATCTTTTACTTTAAAAAATGCAATTCTTTGGAAGGGCTGTGAGGACATGCCGAGGAAAATATCCAGACTTCATTTGAGTTGCCATTCTTCCATTTAAGTGTTCGGTTAAAAATCTAAAGTAACTCAGGTTGCCACAAAACTTAGATTACATATTTGTTGACTGATCCTCTGTGACCTGTTTCAGCAGTTTCTAGTTTAGGGGGAACCTCTTGTGCTTTCACTTGAGCTGTTATTTTTGGGGGCAGCGGTGGCCTAGTGGTTAGGGAGTTGCCTTGGATTGGAAGATTGTGGGTTCCAAGGTTAGTCACTTTCATTATTTCATAGACAAATCCAGAATACATCTCAGTTTTCCAGCTGCACATCATGCACAGAAACAATGTTGTCTGATTTGTGTGTTGTTCACACATACAGCACTGTGCGTTTCAGGCAGGTGTGGAAAAATGCTGTAAATAAAGAATGCTTTCAGAAATGAAAGTGTTCATCATTTATTCTCATCAATCAACAAAATGCAGTGAGTGAACAAAAGAGAAATCTAAATCAAATCAATATTTGGTGTGACCACCCTTTGCCTTCAAAACAGCATCAATTCTTCTAGGTACACTTGCACACAGTTTTTGAAGGAACTCGGCTGGTAGGTTGTTCCAAACATCTTGGAGAACGAACTGCAGATCTTCTGTGGATGTAGGCTTCCTCACATCCTTCTGTCTCTTCATGTAATCCAGACACACTGGATGATGTTGAGATCAGGGCTCTGTGGGGGCCAGAAGAACTGATGCTGGTTTGAAGGCAAAAGGTAGAAACACCAAATATTGATTTGATTTAGATTTTTCTATTGTTCGCTCACTCTGTATTTTGTAAAATGATAAAAACAAAAAACAATCCTTATTTACATTTCTGAAAGCATTCTTTTTCCCTGCACCTGCCTAAAGCTTTTGCACAGTACTGTGTATATACACACACACACACACACACACACATATATATATATATATATATATATATATACAAAATACAAAAATGTATTAATAAAGATACTGTCATGTTGAAAAAGGAAAACTGAGGTGCAAATGCTAGGCAGCAATCCAGTTCTTTTAATAGTCAACAAACAAAGCCGACGCAAAGAACAATGAACAGACAAGTCTGGGTCAGTCTGGAACTCCTTAAGTAACCGACTGGCCAGGTGTGAGGGACCTAGTGTGATGAATGGATGGTGTGGTTGGTTGGAAGATCTGGTCCAGAAGTCCGGTGACCGGGACCGTGGCCATGACAGGGGCTCGGCAGATGCCGTGACAGATACAACTGCTGTTGTTTTGCTTTTATCAGTTAGCTTGTGCTAGCTTCACTGGCATTTTCTTTACTTCTAGCTCTTCCCATTCTTAAAATATGGACATTTTTACAGACAAGCTACCTGACAAGCTGCATGAAACATAGATAATCATGAACTATTTGATTTAAGAGAATATGTGACTGTGAATGTGATGGATACCACCACGTCATTCCCATATAAACAAAAAAAAGAAACATTTAGTGCAAAAATGTTTAGTGTAGATATATATATATATATATATATATATTTTTTTTTTTAATAATGTAATTCCACATTTTGTCATCATTTGACCAACAACATTCCTTAATCGCAGAAACTGTACAGCAGGGCTCTTGTTGTCTTACTTTGTAAAAAACTGATCAATGTAACAGGCTTATATTCCTTCAGAGCATGAAACAGCTTCCCCCCAGAATGCATTTGAGTCAGGGTGTTTAGCTGAGATAAATACCTCTTCATCAGGGTAAGAGTACGTCACAAAAAAAAAAAAAAAAGCAATATATTGCATCTGGAGCTTTGTCTCCTCATCAGCTCAGGTTGATGCTGCAAACCAAGCATGCCTTAAAGAGACAGCAGCGCCAGGGTAGTTAGCCAGGGGGTCAGAGTTCACCTGGAATGAAGAAGTATAGGGAGTTTCAAACAGGTGGCGAAGAGTGAAGCAAGGGTGATCAGAGAAAGCCACAGTGGAAATGGGGCTGACGGGGGTCTGAGATTGTGCAGCATGGCTTTTCTCTCCATTAATGAGGCCACGGCAGCCACCCCCACACAGGCCCTCAAGGGCTTTCGCTCAGAGCTCTTCAGCAGACAGATCTGCCGTCATCCACTCCACACACTGTAAAACTACAGAACATTGCACTTTTTTTGTGTTGCATCACCACACTATAGACCAAAAGTACAGAAGTAAGCAGTTACTTATTTAGTTACAGTATTTAGCCACTAACCTTTTAACAGTAGTAAATAATCAATACTAGAACCTGTAAGTGATTCTAGTAGCATCTGCACATTACATTGTTTTGGCCCTTCAAGATTCACGTCCCAATTGTGGTGATTGACGCTTAATCTGGGAAGGTTAGACGAGTTGATCCATAAAGCTTACTGCCTTACTTTAGAGAAATCCTTTATAACATGTAATCCGTAACACAGGAATCCTTCAGATCAGGTGACCGATAACATTTTTATCAGGTTTTTGCTAATCTGCACTAGAATACGTTTTAAAATAACCCTCCCATCCTGATGTGACCACATGTGACAGCACATGAAAAAACCATAAATTAAACTTTACCAAAATGTAAATGAATCCACCATGAAGTGTGAAAATTGCAAATTAAAACTGAAATAAAATAAATAAAAAATGGAGGAAAGGTGCAGGAATACAAGGCATGAAATGTCTTAAAAACATGTCACTGTGCTTTTATTTATTTTTTTTTTTTTTTCGTAAGCCAGTTTACAGTCTCAAAGTGGAAAAATGTAAACTTGCCTACTCATGAAACAATTGTGATTTCTATGATTTATGTGTTTGCAGTTTGCATGGTATATACATCCAGTGCGATACAACAATATTTCCACACAGAACACAGAAGGCAGAATAATGTTGCAGGGAAAATGGGCAAAAACAAGGATTTGCTTGACTTTGAAAAGGCCCAATGATTCTGACTTAGAGAACTGGGTCAGAGCATCTCCAGAACAGCAGGTCTTCTGATGGCCATGATAGAAAGGTATCAGAACACAATCAACAGCAGATTGCTGATCAGTCAGAGTGTCCATAATGACCCATGTCCATCTACGGGAGTTTCTACAATGGGCATGTGAGCAGTAGAAGACCAGGCGACCAGGTTCACTGAATAACAGCGTGACCCATTTCCCCTCCTCCCTAACCCTGGACAGCGAAAAGCCGAGAAGAGAGATCTCTGGGTTTTGTGCAGCTTATTTGTTCATTTGCTGTTGTTGATGAAACATTTGGAATATCCATGTAATGTGGGCATGCAAGTAGTTTGAGGGCACAGAATCATACATCCTAAGGACACCTATGGATCAGTGTTGCACACAAATCAGAAAATCCTAATCTGAAAAAAAGAGCATGAATTATGTATTGTGAACAGTCCATCATGATAATATATACTATTTTCAACCAGAAGCTCAAGGTTATGTGGCCAGTCTAAACTCCTAAATAAGCGACAATAGCTATGAAGGATGTGGGTGGATAGGTTAATTGTATTGACTGTGCACCAAAGGTTGTAATCAGCTTAACCCACGTCTTCTTGCTCATACAGCATAGTCCCAGTTTATCCCAAACCAGCGTGCTCAAAATTACACCTCACACTCAGAGCCTTCATGCTGTTGGCTTCCAGACCCAGCCATGTAAATAGGCTGTTTAACAATGTGTATCATTTTTTTTTTCTTTTTAAAATTCCATTTAAACATATGATATGTAAATGGAATCATGAGCTGCATGTATCATTACACCTCTAGGAAGCGCTGGTTCATTTTTCATTGCTGCCATGTGAACCTTTCAATCTGTGTTCGTTAATTGCTAAACCCCCGGAGAGAGGGAGCATAACATAATCTGTCTCACTGCATTAAGGGATAGGACCTGCACATGACAGCGGCTGAAGCGTTAGGAATACTGGGAGACATCAACAAGCGTGAAAATGGCACATCGCATTAATGTGGCATATGTGTGGTTGTTCACTAAACGTGTGCGTTTGAGTGTGATGTGGCCATTTCTCCACAATGCAAGCAGTAGTTTTTAATCTGTCCTTCAATATCAGCACAGACTGGCCGTATATTATCAAAGGTCAAAGCCTTTTTATGAAGCTTAATACTCTGCAGGGAAATTGCTGGGCTTCTCTACCAGCTCTCTCATGGTAAGAGCATATCCATAAGCCCTCGATAACAACATACTATTATGATATCCGCGTAGACACTTCATCCCGTAGCTTGAGTATTTTAGCTCAAAAGACTGAATGAAGGCTTAGTTGCTATCTTCACATATTTTTGCACATTCATCTTTCACAGCTAGACAGTGAAATCTGGAAAGGTAAAATTCGCATGAATGCTTAATCTTTTCAGAGGACCTAATTAGTTTTATTCGTTATCTATAAAAAAAAAAAAATGTAGTAGTGCAGGGCATCCCCACCTCACAACCCACACAACTGATCAAAAAAGGCCGCTCAAGAAGAATGAATCCAAACCAATTGCAGACAAATACAATACTACGATTTATGGAGTCTATTGACTTTTGCTTGACTGTACAGTAACACAAACATAATAAACATTTAAAATCATGATGGCTTGTTTGGCAGCTGCAGGATTTCAGGCTGAAGGGAAGTTGCAAATGGAAGCGCCATTCAATTGGTTGAACTGTGTACTCGCTATATTTACTCTCGTAAACGGCATCATTTGTTTGACATCAAAGCTTTTTCTTTGACAAGACCCTGAATTACAGCACAGAGCAGAAGTTTTTAGTTCCTGTGCCAAGCATTAGGCCCTGAGTGCTGTGTTATCTTCAATTTGGGTTGATTCAGGGTTCCTTTATTTATCACTTACTGCTCAATTTGTAGTCTTTTTCTGAAAGACTCTTTAACACTTTATCTATAATATACTTTGATTTATATATATATATATATATATATATATATATATACATACACACACATATATATATATATATATATATATATATATATATATATATATATGTGTGTGTGTGTGTGTATATGTATATGTTGAATTGCACTGATAATATTTTGATAACTTTAAGGAAGGCCTTAAAGGATATGGAGGACGTGGAGGACCACAGGTTGAAAACAAATGTAACGGTCAGTTATTTAAAATGCCAAAGGACAAACGACTCACCTTTTGTTTCTCAATTTGAAATATTAATATTTCAGCTACAGCACTGTGCAAAGGTTTCAGGCAGGTGTGAAAAAATGCTGTAAACCAAGAATGCTTTCAGAAATATAAATAATGATTGTTTATTTTTATCAATTTACAAAATGCAAAGTGAGCGAACAAAAGAAAAATCTAAATCAAATCAATATTTGGTGTTTCTACCTTTTGCCTTCAAACCAGCATCAGTTCTTCTGCCCCACAGAGCCCTGATCTCAACATCATCCAGTGTGTCTGGATTACATGAAGAGACAGAAGGATGTGAGGAAGCCTACATCCACAGAAGATCTGCGGTTAGTTCTCCAAGATGTTTGGAACGACCTACCAGCCGAGTTCCTTCAAAAACTGTGTGCAAGTGTACCTAGAAGAACTGATGCTGTTTTGAAGGCAAATATTGATCTGATTTAGATTCTCTTTTGTTCATTCACTGCATTTTGTTGATTGATGAAAATAAATGATGAACACTTCCATTTCTGAAAGTATTCTTTGTTTACAGCCTTTTTTACACACCTGCCTAAAACCTGTATATCCTCAGGTTTCAGATTTTTTGGGGGGTTCATTAACCTGTCTTTTTGTATGCTGCACCATTATTTCCCTGGATCTGATCAGTTTCATGCAATGAAAATATACGGCAATAAAAGGCCGGCTCCATCACAAAGCAATCAAAGAAGCTTGTAATTGAAGCACCATCATCACATGTTAAAAAATGGAAGCTGGTGGTAAAGATGAGATATGAAGTACATTTCAATGAGGGAGTTAGAGATCAGGCCATCAAAATTTAATGAAAGACTGTAGATTACTGGTTGTAATTAATCCCTTTATAAAACTGTGGGCTTTGGAATTTAAAGGGCTCACTCTCTAAACTCACTCTCTAAAAGCTTCTCTAAAAGGTTGTCCTGTGGAGTTTTATAGCTACGAAATTACTTCTAAAAGGGCTTTGCAGAAGAACTTGACCTCTACCATTAGCCCCAGCTGTGCTGCAAATGTATGGCAATGCTAGAACATATTTTCTCACATATTTTCGCACTCATGCAGGGGTTAATGGATGCAAATGGAAGATGCCTTAAGCAAGAGTTCTGGGCTCCTTAAAGGCTTGAAGGTTTCTTTAAATAAGTCTAACGAGTTCCATTTATTGCATTTGAGAAAGTATATCACCTCACAATGGTGCATAAACATGAGCTGGAACTCCCAGGCACACATATAAGCAAAAATACCATAAAAAGGTTCGCAGCTCAGCTATGTGTAAACTCCTTTAATTGAATTACTACTGCTGTAGCTCAGATTGAATCAAGCAGACCAACTGTAGCAGCAATAGGTGTTTGGGTTGGCATGGCGCCAGGGAGAAATTAAAGCTTGCACCCGGCCGCCTCTCATTGCCACTGCCAGCCAAACACGGAGCTCAAACATGTGTCACTAATCATACAACAGCTCTATGGCAAGGCAGGCCTGTCTAGCTGCAGGATTGAAATCCACACATCAGAGGGTGAAAATCGATGCAGAAATGCAAGATCTGTTTTCCATAAAGGAGAGCAAACATATCATGCAGATGAATTGTCAAAAAACTTATACATGAAGTTCTAATTTCACCAAAAACACCAAACACACTGCTTTAATCATTCTCACTTAACTTAATTCTGAATTAACTCCATTGCCATATGTCTGGCTCTAAAGTACCATCTGCTTCACAAGAATTTAAGAATACTAAAATAATAGTTAACAATTTGGCTCAGTTTAAAAGCCTTATTGTTCCATTCAGTGATTTAGCTCAACTGTGAGTCCCCTTCAAAATGTGTTGGACAGGCCAAGATCAAAAGCTGATTATGAGATGGAGATCAGATTTCCAGCCTTTATTTTATGGTATTTACTAAATATGTCAAATGATTTCAAACATAGTAACTTTTTTATATGTCCATCCAGTTTTTCAAGAGCAATGCTGGATTATTTAAACTAAGAATAGCTCTTTATATCTACTCAGTTAAAGCTCTGGACTTTCTCTGTGTAGACGGCATTTGTTGTTAAAGTGGAAAAACCAGCATGGAGGCCAGAGAGCTGTCTATAGGGGAAAGCATGACATTTTGAAGTGGGAGTGTGCTGCAAATCACAGACATTGGGCATAGACATTATAAGCATTTTGAATATCCTGAAAAAGAAGGACACCACAGGTGAACCGAACCACAGACACTGAACTGATCAGTTACGGAAAATAACAACAGTTATCAAACATGATAGACCAATTCCAAGAGTAGCAGAGAAAAACCCAAAAATAACACTCAGTGACATCATGAACATCATGAACAACAGAGCAGGGATGAATGTGTCTCGACCCACTGTTTGAACAACACTGTAGAAATACTGGGCTCAAACCACCAAATGAGAAACCTGAGATGAGCCAAACTCAAAAACTGAGACGAGCCAAACTCAAATGTCTTTAGTGAATACAAATAATTAGACAAATAAATAGGCCTTGCTGTTTCAAAACTTAAAAACTAGAAAACTTGGAAACTTTATCTGTCCTTGTTTATGTTTATGACTACACTGCCCAATTTCTGAGAAATTCCTACTTTGGGAAAAATAATAATTGTTTTTCAAAATCATGGCAGAAAGGTACTATATGTGGAAGCCATTAAAAGGTAAAATGCACTCCATTTTTTAAAACAACTATTTTATCATGATCCACATTATATTAAACAAAAAAGCCTTATGTAGGTTCACTGGTAAAATATATTAAATATAATGACAATATCTTTACATAGTGAGCATATAAAGCATTGTATGGGAGTTAACATACATAAAAAAAAGAAATAAATTTTCTCAATAAAGTCTCACATCAAACCACTCGGAATAACTTTCCAGCACACTATGGACACATTTTAAGTTAACGGTTTCCACATATTCAGAAATACATTTCTATTGATTTAACTCTAAATAAAAAGGCTGAATTTTGGAAAAATGACTAAGAGACGTCACCTTGCTCAAGGGTATCTCAGGGCAACCCACCGGGAAGGAGTTCAAACCCCCAATCTTCCGAGCCGGGGCAAACTTCCTAACCACTACGCCACCGCTGCCCCTAAAAATATTGTAAAGTGTTAAAAGTCGGTGCTCATGTTAGGGCTCCATGTGATGCTTCAGACTGCTCTAAAGACATTAGATCTGTGACACATTTAGAAAAAAATTTGAGTCATGAGTTTCTCTGAATTTAGGCAGAAGGCAAGTGGGGGCGATCGGAGTGAATAGCCTGGTAATTGGCTGATTTGCTACACCTGTTTCTTCTTTTCCTGTTCCCTGCTAATCGAGCGACACATTAAGGTGTACAAACAGGTCTGGATGTTACAACTGCCAGTAAGAGGCAAATACTTAAGCCTTGAGAGTGACTGGCAATAATCAGCATGGTTTGGGATTGTCTGTGTCTTTTGATTGTTACGTTTCTGGTCACCCTGCAAAAGATGTGTTTATACTTCCCGGATCCTCATTGCTTTCTCATTTCACTTCATTTATTTACACTTGTACGCAGAGATTGAAAGTAAAAAGGTACAAATACTTTGGTGCTGCACTGAAGTAGTTTTACAGTACTTGAGGATTTCATTGAACTTTTATTTGTAATTACTTTTCTCTTGACCTTTGAAATCACACATTTCTGCACTTTTTAATGGCTTTTTCAACAGGCACTTACGTTTCACTTTCATTTAAGAAGAATGAACCTTTTTGCATCCTTATATACCTTCGGTCTAAACTGAAAACAAGACTTAAAGGACTTAGCAAACAGAAACACACAAGAACACACTCAAGATTAAGATGAGGGAACTAATAGATGATGCTTCACTTAAAGATTGAAGTAAATGCTCATTATTTTCATGAGTTTATGATAAATAAGTATTTTATAGCATAGAGATTCAGTTTGTTTTGCACTGAAATGTGTCTTTCAAAGGGCTAATATTTAATGTTGTACTCCGAATATCTTCAATTTTGTACCAGATTGTTTTTTATTCACACAGGAATCTGTATTTATACTTAAGTAAAGAGTTCGTCCTACTGCCCCTCGGCTTGTATATGACTAAAGCACACATTTCTGCAGATATGTTGTCCTTTCTAGAATTCCGTCAAGCAAAAATGTAACAATTACATAATGCAGCCATGGGAATGAGACCAGCTTAATTAAACAACTGCATAAACAACCAAGACGGTGTAAATGCAAAATGTGGCTATGAGTCAAGGCTAAATGGGTCCACTTAAATAAAGATAGGCTTTAAATTGGTATATACCAGAAATAATCAGCTTTGACATTGGATGCACACTACTTACCACTTTCCTCCACTACACCACATTCATTCTCATTGCTTTCTCATTAGCCGCTCTGAAAAATGTGACTGATTTTTCATTTGCTTACACACCTTCAATGAATCTCTATAACGCCACGTTCTTTCTCAAAAACTAAATAAAGCTCTATGAGCCTCGGGCAGAATTGTGTAGATTTTAAAAGCAGGTGTAAAGTAGCCAAAATTAAACATTCACATACAAATGGCACACTTTCAATATTTAAACTGTGTTAGCTTTGTATATTTTCTCATCTGCAGTGATCATTTCACAGAAAAAATAATGCCCAGTACATAGTATTGTCCATCTTGTTGTGAGACCAAAACATGTGACATGACAGACTTCCTTATTGTTTTTGTCTTTTTCTTGTTCTTGTACCATCCCTAGCTTTAACAGCCCATAACGTCTGTTTGTAATGAATGCTTTGTTTGGAGGTTCCTCAGTGTGGGTTCATAAAACTATATATATAAAATAGTTTTAATAGTTTTAATATATATAAAAAAATGTGTTACCCTATAATTTCACAAATTCTATGAAAAAAGGCTGCTTTTATAACTGGGCCTTTAAGGTAAACTTATGTTACAAAGCAAAGCATCTCACAGCTTAAAGAATCCTGCATTGTGGAGTGGAGCAAACTTTCCTCAGACCGATCTCAGAGACTGGTAGATGCTACAAGAAGCATTTATTTCATGCGGTTATTTCAGCCAAAGGGGGAAACACTAGCTATTAGTGGGTAGGTTGTCCTAACTTTTGCTTCAGAATACACATTTGTGTTGATATATTTTGTTTATTGAATAAATCAAGGTTATTTTTCATTGTTTACCTGAAATTAAATCACTTTCTTTTCCAGAGATAAATAAAATCAAGATCAGACATTGATACTTGAACATTGCTTAATAAAGAACTGAATATTTAATGGGGTGTCCTAATTTTCTCACATGACTGTATGTTCATTAACTGTATGTTCTTAGATAAGGAGAAGTGCGCTTATTTGTGTGGGAGTGATAGTGACTCATGTTTTTTTCAGTCTGACAAGGCATTGATCTCTGGCATCCTATTGCGAATGCTGGCTCATATGAGTAATGAAAGCGTTTGGATAGAAATACCACAGCCCACCATCATTTACCAGAGCTGCTAATGTTCCTGTGAACAAATAAAAAGTTCTCAAATGTTATTTTGCCCCCACTCTGCCTGCTGTCAAGAAAGTGTACTGTACCTCTTCAAAATGTAAAATCTCTACATCTATGCCTTCATTGTTCCTTTATAGCACAACCAATAATTTACCAATAAAAAGAAATCTGGAAAGAGGAAAGTTGGGGAAAAGTCCAATCATTACAGTAACTGGAGAACAGATATTATTTTTTTATGATGGAACAAACAACCATTTTTGAAGCCTGTTGCTTGGCAACTCTTCTAGTGTTTCCAGTATAGAATACATTCTGAATTGTTATGGCAGGAAACCATGTGAAAACTATGAAAGAATGGCTAGGTATGAAGTCTGGTTAATTACTTAATTGCTTATTAAACAGTTGGCTCATAACCAGTAAATAACAGCATTAGAACAACATTTTTTGTTTGTTTTTTGGTTCTGGATTTCTGCCATTAAATTTGGAAGTAGCTCAGAATGGACATCAGGAATAACTTTTTGACAGACAATTTGAAGCATTTATGAAAACGTTCAAAAAAATGGTAAAGAGCCAGCCCTGCAAATGATGTAGAAAAATAAAATTGATAGATAAAAACAAGAAACGATAAATGAGATGAATGGTTTCTTAGGACAGCAGTGCTTTGAAAGCTGTGGCTGCACCTTGCCAAAACCATTAGCCATTTGGAAATATTTAAGTGTGTAAAGCCAAGACCATCATGCAATCTGTGAAAGTGTCAAAAAGAGTTCTGTAGAAATACAATAGGATGATATTTTATAACACTTTAATGGATTTGACTATGAAGGCGCGGGAGACCTTTCAGAGTTTAAAAACTTTCGGGGTGTTTCTGCAACGCCCAAAATAGAGCCTTTATCTTGGTAATGTCTTTGGTAATGACAGATAATGATAGATTATAGTTGTTTAGCAGATATTCTACTCTTCAAGGTCAAGATTAAGTCATCCAGTGCGATTACATAACCAGTAAGAGTCCCAGATATAGAACACATTTTGAGAAAGATACATAGTGAACAAGAGGATATAGCTGATGTGTCAAGCTTATGTTCAACTTCAAGAGAAAGACTCAACAGGAGTCTCTGTCCACAGAGACATTTCTGTGCATGTGAATTCAGAAGAGTAGTATATAGCCCATCCAAAAGTATTGGAGCAGCAAAGCCTATTCATTTGTTTTGATTGAACCCATTTGAGTTGGGGAGCGAAAAGAAGAATATGAGATGAGAGGTAAAATATTTGAGGTGAGAGTTTTGACCACCTGGTTAAGTTCTCTAGTCTTCATGCTGTTATCACATTTTAACAACAATTACAACCTTGGCAGTTGTAAACAATTACTCATTTTTTCAAATGTGCTAGTCAGCAAAGTGTTTCATATTATTGCATTTTTCCTCAAAAAACAGCATGTTCTGGTTGTAAATAAAAATTAAAAACCAGCTTTCATCAGTGCCATCGGAGCCTCCACCTCCCTGTGTTTATGAGTAATGGTCAGTTAAAGAGTTTCAGGGACAGGTCGGAACGCAAGCTGCTCCACCCACTGCAGGAACACTCATTAAAACAACGGACACACACAGCAATAAACAGTGAAGGGATCCATCATTTTCAAATGGCATATTTGCTGCCATCTGTCAAGCTAATGTGAGGATGACATGACACTAGAATGCATTTGAAGGCAGTGGGCACTCAAACAATAGGCCAGATGCATCAGTTGATCCATTTGAGGCATTTACATGCCCTGCACATGCCAAACACACTCATATCCAAACAAATCTACAGGCTATATTTGGTCTTGCATCAGGTTTTGCTTAAGTTATAGGAAATGTTTATAACTTTTGATAAAATCGAGGCACTCGATTAATGACAGCACATAGCAACAGAAATGTTCTGCATGTTCTCAAGTAAACTGGGCATTTTAAATGGCCTTAACTGTCCCACTAATCATTTGCCCCTTTGAAGGCACACATTGCTAGCACACAGAACGAATTTTAGATATTTAACTACAACAAAGTTTTATTTTATTAAAATGATATTGATTTCTTTGTCCATGTTCTAGCTAATCCCCATAATATGGTTGAGACCTTTAGCAGGGCAATTCTATGGCTTCAAAAAGCATTTTGAAAGAGCTAAAAATGTAAAAGTGTTGGGAAGTTCATTTACCTAATACAAGAAAAGGTCCAAGCTCAGAGAATACATTCAATATCTATTCACCATATTTTTAAACTATAATTTAAACAGTGTTTTATCCTGCCGGGTATGCTCAGGTTAGTTTTGGAACATCTCTGCAGCGCTGAGCATGTATTGGAATGCAGACAGCTTGTTGTTTGAGGTGAAGTCAGTCATGCACGTTACACTGTCAGTACTGTCATTTTATTTTGGGATCCACCCTTCACAAACCGAAGCTGTGCTTTCAGGCAGAACAAAAATTGTGCCACTAAAAGCTTGAAGTTCAATAAATGCTCAGATAACTTTATAAGTCAAAAGCATTTCTGGTCTCCACAGAAGACTCAAACATAAGTCTCATATTAGCTCAATCGCACACAATCAAGACTGCGTAGGCAGTATCAACACACCATTCCTCACTGATTCCATGAATATACTGATTATACTGATTCTTTTTATATATATATTTTATATTCTGCTCTATTTAAAATTTGCATTTCTCTGCTTTCCTCACATTTTTCAGCCACTGGTGCAATAGAATTTGCAACCTGTGGCTTTTCCACCATTTATTCATCATTCATCACATATTTCTTTGCTGCATGTGGGTGGTTGAAGATCTTGAGGGAAACACTTAATGATTCCGTTGGTTTCTCACAACTGAAGAGCATGTATCTCAGCAACATTCAATGGATTGCACAAAATGGGTTTACCTTCAGTGACTAAACAGCTGAAAAACAGCTTTGCCAGGCTGCATTCTTAACTTAGAAACTCTAAGCCACAGACAGGCAGTGACGCTGGGCATCAAGGCAGGAACCGAAATTACACTGCGAAAAGCATTTTGACCCAGTATCTAAACCAGGTGTACTCTTACTGGTTTGCAAAGATACCCTTGCAGGGAGTGCAAGTTAAAGTACAAACAAATCAGAGAAATGTTCATCAACTTCAGTGCCGTGATTGAATTTTTGTGGCAGGCGTGCTACGTACGCAGTCTTAAAGCAACTGATTTAAACAGTGTGAAATTTACAAAACAAAATATATCTGTTACTGCCTGGTTCATGTAAGTATATAAACACTACATGTATAATCGCCAAAATCAGTCCCTTTTTGAATGCACTGTAAACCAATACATTTCTGACAATTTACATTTACGGCATTTAGCAGACGCTCTTATCCAGAGCGACTTCCATGTCCTAATTACAGGGACAGTCCCCCTGGAGCAGCTCAGGGTTAAGGGTCTTGCTCAGGGACCCAGTGGTGGTAGTGCTAGAGGTGGGATTGGAACCTGAGACCTCTTGATTCATAGGCAAGCACCCTACCACTAGACCACCACCACCCAATGCAACCTGAACTTGACTGCGCAATCAAATTAAAGGAATATTTTAGACTGGATTGCTTACTGGATTTCCTTATTTTGAATAAGGAAAAATACAGGTCAGCCAGTCAGTTCTTTGCTCATTTTCATATCAGCACTAAATATACAATAACACTCGTAGATAGGTTTCCTTGGTCCAGAACAAAGCAGAAAAGGATGTACTGCTTCATTGTTTGAGAGGTGGCAAAAGTATGTCAATTTTTTCATCAGGAAGGATTAAGGGGATTGTAAATGATGTGTTTGTTTTTTGTTTTTTTAGTTTTTTTTGTTTAACCAGATGTCTTTAATCCATATTGCATTTATACCTCAAACAAACCTCACCATAGTTCACTCGGAAGTGAACGGAGATCACTTGCTCAAGTGATCATGGTCCATGTGTTTGGGTTTTTGGGATCTGCACCAGGGTTTTAATGATTTGCATTTAATCCAAATAAACCTCTCAGGTCTGAGCACCTAAATCTGTTTTAATCTAAAGGATAAGAGAATTTTGGAAAATCACCATGTTAATCTCAATTGTGACTGTTTTCAGTCTATAAGACACACACAACCTCCTTGAGTGGACCTTAGGGGGAAAACACATACAAGAAATGATTAATTGTACAAGAAATCCTTTAAAGGCATAAAAGAAATCCAATTTACTCCATTTTTCCTTTAACCCACATCTGCCTGATTAAATGAGATGGATCTTGGGTTCGCAATCAAGTCCTGAAGGTTTGCGTCAGAACTATGAGCTAAAGGCGATAACGAGAAAGAGGAGGCTAACGTTTTCCAAAAGCATGAAGCAAATTGTGATTCATGCGGTAGCCTCAGATCACATCCTCAATCAGAAATCACAAACACTGTGTATGTGCAGTTATGGATATGTCTTATCTCGAAGACCACTCTGATCTTCAGTTTCTTCATTATGTTTCAGAGCTGCCAAAACATGGAGAGGCAGCCAGATTCTGTGAATGACACAGCAAAAATGCCAAAAAAGGCTTCTGCAGTATTTATCCTCCCTTTCTTCCTCCCAGCAGTTACTTAAGCAATGTGCTTCAACAGTTCTCCAGCGAATGCTTTTCTGAGTGCTTTGTGGTCTTCTTAGCATTTATCCAATCTTTTCCCATTCACAGCGTCCAAGCTGGGTGGAAATCGGCTCTTGGAGAGCTCGCTGCCAAGATTTTGTAGCTGATTGTGACTGTCATCGACTTATTTATCTTTAGATAGTGCCACAAAATGAAACATACAAGAAAGAATGGTGTAGTGGTTTCAACCCATGATTTGTATCATTCAAGTTATACGTTTTTTGGCTCAAGTGTAAAACTACAGAGTTCAGATCCATTTGTGTTGCTGTTTTATCTACTCCCCCTTTGGCAAAATTAAAAGCCATGCACTCTTTAACGCAGGTAGCGAATTGGAGAAAGATGTTTTGATGCTCCAGATTATGTCATATGTTTCCATCTCCAAGCAAGTCACAGGAGCCATGCTATGATGGCAGCTGACAAATTACACTAGAGAACCAACACAAGATTGGGCTTGATACTAATATGGATTTTCATAAACATATTAACAGAGATGTGCTTGGCAGCTCTCGAAAATAAGTCTAGACCTTCTTTTCGGTGCTGAGGGGGGAGAGAGAGAGAAAGTGAAATAGCTTTTTCATGATGAGGGGTCTCTGTGGCAGTAATATAGATTCAGATCAATATGGGCACACAGAGAGAGATGAGGCTGTGCATCAGAAAACACTGAGCTGATACACACTGCCCCCTGCTCTGCCTTTGATCTGTCCCCTGCAGATGACGAAGCTTCAGACAAATAATGTTTTACAGCAGGTCCAGATATGGGCTCATATATATGTGTTACATATACTGGGGTATATAAAAACTTTGTAACTCTGTTCAAAGGTACTGTTTCAGAGATAGGAGGTTTTATTATGTGAGTGAAGAGTTTAGAGAGGAATTAAATTTTTCAATTTAGAGAAGACTTACGTAACCCTTAGGGAACCTCTGGCATGGATCCATTCAATGGGTTCGATGGGTGTATTAGTGTGACATCAATATTATTAGTAGTAGTAGTAGTATTGGCAGTACTTTCTCAAACATAGGGTCACATGGAAACTGGAAACAGCATTAATCACTAAACAGAACGTAAAGCAGCATCTTAGGAGCAAAGTATAGGAAAGGATCAAGAAATGGAGGACAGCAGACAGAAGAGATATGGAGACCCTAAATTTCACAAATGAAAAGCTGTTCTTTGAAGCTGCTCAGGTTTAAGGATCAGACTTAAAATGAGAGTGAAAGACGTCCTTCAGGAAGCACGGGGAGCTTTTCCTCAACAATACATTAAAAATACAAGAAGGTCTGGCTCCTTGGAAGCACATTATCAAGAAATACATACATACATACAACATAGGCCACATTTTTTGTTTTATGTTGAGCCAAAAACAGTAACTGTCGATTAATATTTGTCGAACGGTTTTCTTATGTACTTTCTTTCGCATACACAATCATAAAAATGTGTCCATTTTAAATAAGAGCACCTTCAAGAATCCCTGAATCTAACCCAAAACCTCAATGACCATAAAGAAATGCGTTTCCCTTTTTTATTTTAAAAAATGAAATGATATTCTGTCCTCACACTGCAGGATTTATCCTAAAATTGCATGAAATCAAATATACATAGAGTAACACCCACTGCACCTCAAGGCTGCGGGCGTTACCTGCATTTGCAATATTCTTTCTTTATGCGTTTTGTGGCCCCACATGATACACAAACAGCATAGCGAACGCCACTGTCATTGTAATGCCACACCACTTTTACAGCAGAATGCACAATTCATACAGCCGTGCACACAAACACATCGCTTTCAGCTCCAGCTCTTTAACACAGATTTTGTTCTCCTGAAGCGGAATGGCTGAATGAATGCATATTGAGGAACAGTTATGAAGGTTGGGGCTCATCGTCTTGTTTTTAATTTTCTCACTCATGCATCATCTGTGACTGAGGCTACATGAGCTGCATGACATGAGCATTTTATTCATTTTCTCACTGTGTGTAAGTGTGTGTGTGTGTGTGTGTGTGTGTGTGTGTGTGTGTGTGTGTGTGAGAGAGAGAGAGAGAGAGACAGAAAAAGAGAAAGAGAGAGATGGAGAGAAACAGTGTGTGTGTGTGTGTGTGTGTGAGAGAGGGACACGGAGAGAGAGGGAGATTATGTTGAGAAGCTGTTTTTTCTCCATTGACTTACGTTCATTCATAACAGATCTCATTACCAGTCGCAATCTGAGGGCACTCAAACAAGTGATTAATTAGACTGCAATCCAAGAATATTTAAAGTTTAATGTAATTTGATTGCAGTAGATTTAAGCAGCAGCTTCGGGGCATTTGGTGTACATGTCACTGAACATAGTGATGAATGTGAGAAATGTAAAGTATTCTGCATTCGCAGGGGAACAGAGAAATTGTGTGTTAGTGTTGTATAGTATCGTTTGGCTTGCAATAAAGCTCAAAATCTCTTAACCAGAAAATAATACCTTCAATCTGCAGATTTTATTTGGTGGCTTAATTTAATTTGAAAAGCTAAAACAGTGAGTAGTCTTTCCATTTCACATGCCAGTTACAAAAGATTCAATGTTTTTTGTTGTTTTTTTTTAATTATCATCATTAAGCAAGGTAAGCTGACACCAGCCAAGAAATGTTCACATCCAGAAATCCATGTGACATGCAAGCAAGCCAGCTTAAAAAGTACTTTTAAGAAGTTGCCAAACGACACATTAAGAAATGTGAAAGGCTCTTCAACAAGAGGAAAATAACAATCTCTTAAAATGAAAAGAGCTTGCCCTACATATGCAGCCAAAACACTGAGGAACACAAATGTTCACATGAACAGTGACACAAATTACTGAATGACTAATCTTCATATTCAAGCTCAGTCCTATTCTCTTACCAAATGTTCTTCACGAGCAAGAGTCACCTGATCTGGTGCCATAGCTCCTGTCACTTCCAGATTCTACAGATTCTACAGACGCGCTGACGTCCATGTCCTAATTACAGGCACAGTCCCCCTGGAGCAGCTCAGGGTTAAGGGTCTTGCTCAGGAACCCAATGGTAGTGCTAGAGGAAGGATTCAAACCTGTGACCGCTTGGTCCATAGATCCATAGGCAAGTATCCAACCTAGACCACCAGCACCCCTGTGTGTGTGGGTGAAAAGCAGAGGCTGCATTTCATTGTTTCACTGTGTGCTGTGCTGCTTTCATAATGACAAATAGTGACTTTCACTTAAGTGTGTAAATCTGCCTGAAATTTAACCGCAGTCATTTTTGACTATAGTCACCAAAATCACAAGGCGAGAGGTCAGTTGAACCATCATTTTTTAATCTACTGGGGGAAATGCATACCACAATGCACAAAAGAGAGATGCTGCTGAATGAATTAAAATCTTTCTTTTAGCAGTGGGTCTAGCGCAGCTAGAAATTTTCCCTACGATGCATAACTAGCTTTTTTCAGAGTTGGTTAAATGATTGACCAGAGAAAAGTGGTTCTTGATACCTACTGGTCAGTGGTTATGTTGTGCATTTACATTTGCAGCATTTTAGCAGATGCTCTTATCCAGAGCAACTTCCATGTCCTAATTACAGGGACAGTCCCCCTGGAGGATTAAGGGTCTTGCTCAGGGACCCAGTGATCCCAGTGCTTGAGGTGGGATTCGTACCTGGGACCTCTTGATCCAGAGGTCCATAGGCAAGTACCCTACCACTAGACCACCACCACCGCCATGTTACACGTTCCCAGCAGAAATGCTGATTAATTTTAAACATGCGCCTTCTTTGCAGGCAAGACTTTGCAGAGAACCATCCTAATATCATGAGTAGTGCAGCTTTTAGCTTTGGCCTGTGTAATTTTTTAAACAAGAAGCATTGCTAGGATAGTAAAATATATAGCAAACTCTGCGGAGGCAAAGGAAAGTAATCTCAAAGGAATATCACAGGCAAATCATAAGGCTTGGGTGAGTTTCAAGTAACGTTCATGAGATCTGTTGCTAAGAAAAGGCCTCAGTACAACAAAATGATTGACTCTATAAATGAGCACAGTCGACTCTATGATGTCCTTAATAAGCAATTGAGGATACTTTAAAATGATCGATCTAAGGATGAAAAGAAAGTAAAGTGAAAGGGAGAGAAGAGCACTCTCATTAAAAAAAAAGTGGCTGTGTTTTTTCTTTTTTTATTGAGGGAGCAAACAGAGACACAGCTTTATTAAGGGAGGTCCTGTTGACCCGCAGTCAAGCAGCTCATCATTTGAAGCAGGCTGAATGGTGGGGGATTGATAGGCCTCCTGCTGGAGTTGGAGTAAATGTTAGGATTTTATCACTGTTCTCCCTGCAGGCCTCCCTTTAGTCTCAGAGAATGCTTTCCCAGGGGGGCTGGGAACGGGAAGATCCAGGGAAAAGAGCTTCCAGTCAATAGCAGGGTGGAAAAAGATCCTGGGCTGAGGGCCTGCCGGGTGGGTGGGATAATGTGGACATTCTGAATAAGGATTCTATGATGCTTTATTTTTTTGAAGCAATGCAGAGAAAAAAAATGTAATTTGTACATTTTATAAAAAAAGGGAATTTGTTCAAAGGAACTTTTAGCAGATATCTTGTATTCATTGAAATATAAAATGCACACATATGATCTTTCCACATCTAAACCACTGCTCACACAGCCTCAATCTCAGCTACCCTGTTACAGTGATACATATCACAACTATATAAGAGTTTTTTTTCTGGTTATTTAAGACATTAAGATTTAATATTACTATTTAATATTATTAATAATAATATAATAATTAATATTATGCAATATTAATATTTAATATTTAAGGTATTAAGATTGATATTAACATGTTGGAGGAGATGTTGGACAAGGTTTTATCCTCACTAATAGCTCGGGTGTTAAGCTAAGCTAACTGGCTCCAGTGATGTTCAGACATGCTTTATCTATTGGTCAGAAGCCAGTATTCCAAACTGCAATTTCCAAAATTAAGAATGCATGAATGTCTGTTGCAAATAGTCTGCAATCGATCAAAATAATTTTTGTTTCAATACATTTTTGCATTGCCATGGAATGGGCTAACACATAATTAATGTAAACATAATTAAAATTTAGTTTAATAAAAATGTAGTGACATGCTTAGCCTGCTCATGTTCTGATGGCTGCATCTGGTAACACCGTGCAGTGATGGGGATGGTACCTTGCTCAAGGGTACCTCAGGGCAACCTGCTGGACCGGGATTCTAACCCATGACCTTCTGATCCTGGGGCCAACTCCCCAACCACTAGGCCACCACTGCCCCATTGCACCATTGCTTCAAGCAAGCCAAAGAAATGTGATTACTAAGCTCCACCCACAGCACAAAGCCATATCCCTATATCACCCTTCCTTCATGGCCAATGGGATAAACTATTATTAAGACAAAAAGCAACACATAAAAAATAAAAAAAAATAAGTGATAGGGTTTAGACGTACCAGTCAAACATGACTGAATAAGTGTTTTGTTATATAAGACATACATATAAGGCAGTGGTGGTCTAGTGGTTAGGGAGTTGCCCTGGATCGGAAGACTGTGGGTTCGATTCCCTCACCAGCAGGCTCCCCTGAGATACCCTTCAGCAAGGTACCGTCCCCGTCACTGCTCCCCGGGCGCTTTCAATAGCTGCCTGCTGCTGCACGTGCATGTATGGGTGAAATGCAGAGGTTGAATTTCATTGTGTTGTGCTGTGCTGTGTTTCACAATGACAAGGGTTGTCACTTTCACTTTATACACTGTCCATTCCATCTTTTAAAGAGAGCAGGGAATTATCCTAAAACAAAGATTGAAATATGACTCTGTGAAGACCAACACAGAGGTTCAATAAAGCCTCTAAGCAAATCCTTAAAATAGCAAAATGTTTTCAAATACTGTTTTAGGAAAATGTATGAAAATAAGAATAAATGGGGCAGTGGTGGTCTAGTAGTTAGGGACTCAGCCCCAGGATCGGATTGGATCGGATCGGAGCCAGTATTTACACTAAGTTCTATTTGAAGATGATACAAAAATGTTTTATTTTGAAGGTTTACCTTGTCATCCATTTCAGTCCTAAAAATGTTTAAAGTAGCACTTGCAAATTAGCTCCAGTTTTCAAGAAACATCAGACGGTTTTTCTTAAGAGAAAATATCCCGGAGAGTGAATGACATTCTCAAGATGCATTTTTGAACTTTTTTCTTCCGTTCAAATTGAATCTAGCTTTACTTCTGCAGGGGTCTTTGCAGCAAAAGGGAGCCGGTGGTCCCATGTGGAGATGTACACTCCAGTTTTGATGGAAATGCAGCAGCCCATAACAAGTGATCATCTAAGATCCGGTCTGGTGCTGGAGAGGGCATTACCTCATAACGCTGCACACAAACCACTCTAAATGAGATCATCCATTCCAGCAACGGTGCTGAAACATCAAGAACCCAGACAACCCTGTCTGCCCCCAGTCCTCAGTGAAGAAAAACCCAAACAACACACTTCACCATTCTGTTTGTTTTTTTTGTTTTTTCTTCTTACTTACTGAAGGATTGAAACATCTCAGCTGCAGATGCAGAAAATCTCAGAGTCATTTCAGTGTGTGTGAAGTCCTAATAAACTCAGAGGGGGCTCAGCGTTGGAGGATCTGCTGGTCCACCACATGAACTGATCTTTACACTTAGTCATTATAATCTATAACCATGAAAACGTGCTCATATCTATAACAGAGCAGAGAGAGAGAGAGAGAGAGAGAGAGAGAGAAACAGACAGACAGACAGACACAGAGAGAAAGAGAGAGAGAACAGACAGACAGACAGACAGAGATAGAGAGAAACAGATAGACAGAGAGAGAGAGAGAAACAGAGGTAGAGAGAGAGAGAGAGAGACAGACAGACAGACAGACAGAGAGAGACAGAAAGAAAGAAAGAAAGAAAGAAAGAAAGAAAGAAAAGAAAGTGGCAGAGATAGAAAGAGGGTGAGAGAGAGAAAGTGAGAGAAAGTGAAAGAAACAAAGGAAGAGACAGACATCAAAAGTGAGAGGCAGAAAGAGGGGAAGATAGCAGCAAAGAGAGGCAGAGAGAGAGAATGAATGAAAGAATAAAGGCTTAATATTTTTCTCACTCTGTCCATGTGGCAAAAAGCAGCAGAAACAAGTCTTATATCAAGTCTTTGTTATTATATCAACACATCCAGAACCCCCCCCCCACATCACTCGCTTTGTAGTGCCCTTGCCAATCTTTAATAACGGTTACCATTACATTTGGCACAAACATGAACAATAATAACTTCTTGGTTCAAAGAAATTGAAATGGTGCGTCATTCAGAAGGCTATGAGTAACAATAGCCTGCTGCCACGTTTATCCATCCCCTCAGGAAATCACGTCTCGAATAAAGACCACCGTTTTTAAATGAAATTTAAATCAGGTCACCCAACTACATTTACCTTTCTGAATTGTACTGATTCCTTCGTTTTTAAAGGTCCACGTTTAAAAAAAAAATGAAGAAGTGACACAGATCAAGGGATGAAGTTTTAATGAGCTGTCATCATCTAAATACTTTAGGCCAATAAACATGCTGTGGTTGAATGTCTGCCCTTAAAACTGGCTTTCCAGAAACATTATTCCACACGGAGGGTTTATAAATAACTACATAACAGACAAGTCCACCAACTTCTCATTAGGATGATGAAGTGCTGTTTGATTTGTTCCTGAATGATGTAGTTTATCCTCATATCTACACAGTCCAGCCTAAAAGTGAAGAGATTGGCTCATTATTAAAGAGCCTTTATCTCTCATTTCTCCTGCCGTTTATTTTATCTGAAGTCCATGATATTGTGAGATGTGTGTAATGATGCCATTATTAATTTTGTTACTGTGTCTTTATGATGACTGGTCTGAAAAAGTCAATTATACTCTCCAACCTCACTGTGAATGTGCTGATCACGTTGCTGTCGAAAAATATATTTTAACGTGTAGTTTACAACTTAAACTGGGCTGCATTTCCAGCTTAGTTTCCATGCATAGCCTTTATGGAGCAGAAATAATATGCAGTACTTTACATTTACACAGTACTTTAACTTCTTTTTCATTCTAATATTTAATAATAGAGTAATATGTAACATTTTTTCCTCGTGCTCTTCTGAAACAAGGAGACTGATGGGGGTGAAAAAGTTTAAGGTTCAAGGAAGCGAACAATTTTATACTTTAAACTAAATAATTGATTACAGGACTCTCAGACTCAGTATAATATTCTAATCTTTAAGCGTACAGGATGCTTTACTGGTTATTCTTTTCCTTCAAGCTTCTGTATTAATCCTTGCTTTCTGATTTATTTTCAGTTAAGCCTGTAATATGTAGGCTGGAGTCTGTGGCCTGTGTCTCTATTTTCCTCCATGAAAATGCTGATGTAACTGTTTTCATAAACAGCCATCCGCTTTCCAGTTACAATAATGAAATGAAATATCAGTGTAAATAGCAGTTTTATAATTCTCAGACCTCCAAAACAAACTTGCCGTGTGCTATACATTTATCTGTTCAGCTAAGAGAAATATAAGAAGAGGCCACAGAGAAATCTATTCCTCCAACGCAATGATTTCAAAGTGAATCAGTGACTAATACCCTGGAGAAATGTGCCAGTTTGGTTTCTTTTCAGCCCAATGGGCAGGATTACCACAGCTAATGATAGTGTAATAAAGCTGCTTAATACCTTTTTCTCTGACAGCAACATAACAGCCTGGATCATCAAATTATTACACTGGATTAGTGTTTTTGACATCTATTCCTGCCAGCAGAGACTTCATGAGGTAGGATGAACAAGGCAGAAATATTTCGCATACAGAGACATACATCCTTTTACGACTTGCCATATTCCTGAACAGAGTAATAAAGCAGGGTTGCAGCACTGTAAACTGTGAAATTGGTTACCGTGCCTACAAGGATGAGGTGTGGATATAATATGGCTGTTATCACTTATTGCAGAACATGACAACTGTATTTATAACAAATGGTGTCAACCTGATGTCATCCATGTTGTCTTCACAGCCTTTGAACGTCAACCCGAAAGAGGATATTTAAGGCACTTTGAGGAAAAATTTACTTTACGATTACGGACTAACATGCCTAGCAGGTTGTCGCACTTTCATACATTGTCAAATTTATTTACAGTTCTACATGTTAGAGAAAAAAACATTTCATTCACTTTTATTTCTGGTATATATGTTATCAACTGCAGATCCATTTTAGTGCCAGCTTTACATTTAATCAGCGGGAAACTCTTTCATGACTCACAAAATGGAGGCGTTTTCATGGCTGATTGTTAAATTGCTGTCTGTTCTTAAACTGTAGAAATATTTTCTTGTTATTACGGGGGAAAATCATCCACCCATGAGAAAAAAAAAAAAATATATATATATATATATTTAAAGCAACCATACAAAAGTATACATGGGAGTTAAAAAAAAAAAAAAAAACCTCAAGAAATTCATCATGGTGAATATCTGGCATAACTTTGTTGCTATGTTGCTAATGCTTGAGAATCTATTTCACTTCCAGCCCTCTGTTGACACATTTGTCATGAACGTTTCATTAAACTGTGTTACATCATCAGGCGTGAAAGGCCAACAGTTCTTTAATTTCTGAATCATATATAAAACACTCATTTTCTCATGCAAAGCTGGAAATCATTTTGTCAGTGATGTTGCTGCTGTGTACTAGCAGCCACTCACGCATTAAGGACCACTTCTCTCAAGTGATGAGCCACTAAAATCAAGTACAAAATCAAACCCTTGACATTTTTCTTTTGTATCAAAATAAACAGAACAAAGAAATGTATCGCTGCTGAAAGCAAGTCATCATTGCTTTTCCTGGCCTCCTGATCTACTCATTCTGATCTACATAGCTGCTTGTCCTGATTAGGGTTGGATTTTGGTTGCTGGAGCCTATCCCAGCTCTCACAGGGCAAAAGGTGGGGAAACACCCTGGACAGGTCACAAGTCCATCAAAGGGCAGAGACAGTAATACACTCAAACCTACAGGCATCTCCAATCCGCCTGGCCTACATGTCTTGGGACGGTGGGAGGAAGCACACACAGACAAAACATCACAGAGCGTCCCACCTGGGAATCAAACCCAGGTCCTTCTCGCTGTGATGCGACAGTGCTCTGTACCTCACCACTGTGCCGCCCCCCTCCTGATCTAATGCAGTGAAATTGCAGCATCAGTGTCAACTCTGGCTTTCATTCACCTCTGACCTCTTACCTTCAAACACCCACATAAAGTGTGAGAGAGGGGGATTCAGGACTGCATCTAGTGGAACAGAAAACAGCACTGTGGAGTAAAATACCAACTAAATACATATAAAATAAATACACATATACGTGCAACAAGGCTCAAAGCCCAGAGACACACAGAAGATGGTATCATTAAATGAGCTTTTTTCACCTTCCATCGACTTCTGAAGATAATTACATTCATGAGCAGTCAACAAGGCTGTATCGTCTGGCAGATTTGCTAGTATTAGCAATTAAAAATATTATTTTCAAAGATAAACATTGATGGCTCTCAATGATACCACTCACAAGCTAGAATCCAAGGCGCAAAGGTCTATTGCAGAACATTAATCTGCCGCTGCAATGTTACAACTTGGCTCGTCTGAAAAAATAGCCAGCCTTCCTCCCTCTCCGATCCCTCCTTCATAATAAATGAACAATATTAAGTTAATGTACTGAAATCATTTAGCCTAAACCCAAAGCCTTGATTATTACCCCATTACAAGGTTATTTCTATGGCGCTGTAGCTATAGGTCCCACCTGTACTAAAGGTTACCCACATTCCACAATAAAAAAACATTCACAGTCAAATAAGATGGTGCCAGTGTGATAGTGTGAGCACGCTTTACTGCTTCATATCCTGGGTTAAACATGGCATTAGTCTCTTTATCAGAAAATATCGCTGGAGAATTTCCACTCATCACTCAGACTCAGCTGGCTTATGCAGCTGCACAACAATCTGCAGCTCAGAAGCATGCTAGATTCTTAAAGGCTCAAAGAAACTAAATTAAGCTTTTGAAAGGGCTTTGACCAAGTCCTGACTTGAACCTAATTGAGATGCTTTGGCAGAACCTTAAATGTGTGCTTCATGGAAAGCTGTACAATTTGTGAGTTAAAGCAATTTTGGAAAGAAAAGTGTGTCAAAATCTCAAACGCAGTGATAAGAAAAAAATCTCCCATTATAAAAAGCACCTGGTTGCAGTTGTTGCTGCTAAAGGTGGAACAACAAGTTAATGGGTTTTTCACATGAGTGATATAAGCATGGAAAAAACATTTTTCATTCAAAAAATGAAATGCTCATTTGGGGAAAAAAAATGTGTTTTGTATCTTATCATGTGTCATTTGTCTTATATTACAGTTTATATGAGGATATAAAACCATTCAGTGCAACAAAAATGCAAAATAAATAGAAATCATAGGAAATAGGAAATCACAATAGGATTCCAGATTCCATATTAGGGACTCACTCTCTCTCTCACTCATTTACGCTCGTCCTAATTAGGGTCGGGGGCAGTGCTGGAGCCTATCCCAGCTCTCACAGGGAAAAAGGCAGTAAAACACCCTGGACAGGTCACCAGTCCATCATAGGGCAGACACACTCACATCTACTGGCAATTTAGCATCTCCAGTCCACCTGACGTGCGTGTCTTTGGACTGTGGGGAAGGCGGAGGCCCCAGAGGAAACCCATGCAGGCACAGGTATACTCCACACAGAAAGGAAATCGAACCCAGGACCTTCTCGCTGTGAGGTGATAGTTCTTCCCACTGCGCTACTGGGGAAGAATCTTCCCAGCACCACATGTCATGTCTAGAGTTGAGGGCAAAAATGTGAGCAGAAAAGAGACATTTTTTCTATTTTTAACATTAGGAACTGGGGAAAATTAGTATTTGCACCTTCAGACAAGAAGGTTCAACACAACAACAACAGACGAGCCTGGACATTCAGGAATGAAAAACAAACAGCTACTGCTTCGTGTAAAAAGATGTGCTATAATCAGACAGTTCTCTCCAGACCAGCAAGCCAATTTAAGGCCTGTATTAAACTGCCCTCCAGCACGGAGCTCTGTCAGGCCTAACATAGATCAGAAAGTCATCAGTCAATGGTACGGTCATAATTGCGTATTTTTCAGTCTGTCTGCAGTTAGTTTGTTGCTTCTCACATCTTTTGATCAGAATCAAAGGCGAAACAGAACTGTGGTACATTACACATGTGGACCCGGCTCTCAGAAATGCAAATGACAGTTTGATTGTTTGCTCTTTATTTTAATGCACTTGGCCCTGTCAAGTGTGGGCTTTTGATGAATTGGTGCAGACTGGTCTAAATAAACCTCACACAAATTAATGGTTTAAAGCAGATTTAAAAAAATAAATAAATGAATAAATGATCTAGGTCTGAGGTTCCCCCCCGTCCTGCACCGCTTCATGTTTTCCCTGCCTTTACACACCTCACTGAATTCATGAAGGGCTGGGTAATTAGCTGATGAGTTGAAACAGGTGTGCTAGAGGAAAACATGAAACCGAGCATGGAAGAGGGTCCCCAGGACCCAAAAGCCAATTAATTCTTGTTAAAAAAAGAGGTGGTGCGATTTATAGCAGAATCACAGCACTTAACTTTTACTGCAGTGTAGTGTGTGTGTAGGCAGCAGCCAGCACGCTTTAGTCGAGCCTGAACAACATGAAAATGTTATACTTATTTTGATACCAAACTGGGACTCAGCGACACTGAATTATCTATCCATACATCATCTTGGCAACTGTTCCTTCATGGGGTCATGGGGAGTTGCTGATACCTGTCTCAGCTCTGAAAGACTGAATGACAGAGCCTGGACTCGTTGCCAGTCCAATGAAGAGTATTGGATAATGTCTAATGACTGGAAAATTACACTCTTTCAAATTGCAGTTTTAATATAAATGATAATGAATGGTCCTGCTCTAGAAGGAGGGTTTATTAATTAGCTCTTTTTATTTCTTATTTTGTTGATTGTTCTCTCCATAGAAAAAAAAAATGGTATCACTTGAAACTTGAAACATGCTACATAATAAAAGTAACTGGGCACGCCTGCACCTACACGTTCCATCCCCTTCTCCTCCCGCCTGCTGTAAACCAACAGGAGTGTGTATCTATACAATGACACCAGTTCAGCCAAATCAAAATTTTTTTTGCAGAGTGCAATTTTTATTTTGTGGCTCTCATATTTCAGGTGTAATGTAAACAGTGTGAAAGTTGGAAATGCCACATCCTTGAGAGATAACTTTTGAAAAAATCAAACTGTGCCCAGTTTTTGAAGCTGTCCTCTGTGAAGCGCTGATCACACAAGAAAATGCATAGAACTCTGGAGGGAAATGTTATAAAAATGAATTCCAGCCACTGAGTCTTTTGTGATCAGCATTTGGCAGAGCATACAAAGTGGATTTCCCCTTGGATAGTGGAACACAAGCTTGTAAGGCATGTCCATCTTGGAGGTGGGTGGCATTGTGAGAGACACTTACAACAATATTTCCAGCATACACCTCCAACAAGGCATACAAGGAAAAGAAGAAATATTCTTTTTGAGGTATACTAAAAAAAGCATAATACCTTTGAATTTGGATAATCCGGCATGACACGATAACAAGTAGTCAAGTCAGGTCAGATTTTATTCTCATTTCAACCATATACACAGCACACAGTGAAATCAAGCAACATTGTTCCAGGACCAATGGAGCTACATATAAGACAACATAGAAGATGATATAAAACTACATCAGCAGGTCAATAATGACCATCACTTTTGCAGAGAATTTATCCAAACTGATCAAACCTGCAGCACCTGATTATCAGTCATGCCCCCAAGTGTTCTTTAGGCACTTACTTTGTGGCTGCACTATTAATTTCTCAATCCACTAGCAAAACTTAATCTCAGTATGTCAGCAGGGTTGTGGTTGTGGCAGAGTGGCAGATAGAGGCGGCATGCAAGTGTTTCAGACCCAGGAGAAACTGAACTATTGAAGAAAAGGAATGAGTCATCTAGCAGATGGGAACAGGTTCAGAGTGCTGGGCAAAAGAGACTGGCATGCATACTAAGTCTGACAGAGGACCCAACTGGAAGACGTAAGCTACTGCTCAAATTCCAGCAATAACATTTCATTGCGGGGCAGCGGTGGCCTAGTGGTTTGGGCGTTGGCCGAAGGATCGGGGGTTCGAACCCCTTCCCAATAGGTTGCCCTGAGGTACCCTTGAGCAAGGTGCCGTCCTCGTCACACTCCCCCCTGCGATGGGCTGGCGACCTGTCCAGGGTGTGTCCCCCGTCCTTCGCCCTGTGTGAGCTGGGATGGACTCCAGCACTCCCCCGCGACCCCGCTTGGGACTGACATTTCATTCCCTTCAACAAAGACCGATTTATACAAACAGCTAGACAACTGCCTGGGTGTGGCTTGGTTTTGTTTTAGGTAATCTAATCAATGAGATATTCTACTGTGTTATTTACCCACTGAATGCACAAAAGCCACCAGGAAGTCCTGGCAACCATTTTATCCCCTGTGTAACTTATGAATAACTCAATGTGATTACTAAAGAACAAGACTTATGATGCAAAAAATCTCTGTTTTTAAACCAAAAAACTGATTAGGCCACAGGTGATGACAGAACCTATCCAAGCTCTTACAGGGCAAAAGACGGGGAAACACACTGGACAGGTCGCTGGTCCATTGCAGGGCAAACACACACATGAACACACTCACAAACACACACACACGCACAGATACACCAGATCCAAATTAATATTACATTTAAGTTCATCCAGCATAGCCAATCAGACTGGTGTCATAAAATGATTTTTAAGCAGACCATTCATGCAAGATACAAATGAAAGAAATCTATTTGTCACACTGTAGCCATCTTTTTAGAATATCCAGCTTGGTGATCATGGAACCAAAGAAAACATGATCATTATACAGCAACAAGGCCAACTTTGTATTCTTCAAGGCACGTCGAAGATAAGCATCTCCTTTGTTCTGGCACCTCAAACAAACTTCCATCTTCAGTTAAATTAGCAGAGTCAGTCTTCAAATGCAGACTTTTTTTAAAGAAACATTAAAATGAGCACCGATGTAAGACTTTTACTGTATATTGTATCTGTCTAGTATCCATTTAGACTCTTTTAGGAATCAGTATGATTTTCTTCTTGCAGTATCTAAAGCTCAGGGTATTCTCTGAATTTTCATTCTCTTAGCCGCTTTTGTTAGTTGCTCTGAAAAGAGCATCTGCTAAATGCCATAAATGTAAATCTCTATCAGTAAATTGAATGTAAACTAGCTGATGTAATTTAAAGCACTGCAGTAAAATAAGGCCTTAATCAAACTGGTAAGAGATGTTGAACACAATTGTAAGTATGGATTGAATGTACAGGATAACTTCAAATATAAGGAATAAACAAGCAGACATAAAAAACTAAGGACATGAAGCTCCAATAATAAGTGTAATAAGATAATTTGAACACAAACTGATGGATGACAGTCAATTTATTACATCAATTAAACTTGATTAGACCTCTCATAAAGCAACAATCACATCAACTCCAGGAAAAACAACAGCCACGACAGAAATGATTTCAAACTGAATCATGGCCTGTTTTCTGGGTCTTCTAAAACGATTTGGCAAGAGCCACGGAAAAGCCTTCCATATCAACTGGGATGTAAATCGATCAGCCACAGTATAAAAACCACTGAGAGTTAAAGTGAAAAACATTAGGTTGCTACAATGCCGATGTGTAAGATATAGAAGACAGGAAGTGGGAAACCGTAAGAATCTGAGAGACTTTGGAAAAGACCACATTGTGATAGCATGACATTTACATTTACGGCATTTAACAGACGCTCTTATCCAGAGCGACTTCCATGTCCTAATTACAGGGACAGTCCCCCCTGGAGACACTCAGGGTTAAGGGTCTTGCTCAGGGACCCAGTGGTGGTAGGGCTGGAGGTGGGATTCGAACCTGGGACCTCTTGAGCCATTGGTCCATAGGCAAGTACCCTACCACTAGACCACCGCCACCCTACAAGACTACTGTCAAAGGTCTCCCGAGGAAGGACAAGTGGTGAGCCAGCAACAGGGTGGCCAGGGCTCAATCATATGCAGGTGAATTAAAGGCTCATCCATTTGGCCCTTTCTCAAAGAACTACTGTTGAGTTTAGTAAAAACTTTTACTTAAAACAAACTTAAACATTGGTTTAAAAAAAAGTAATTGAAAAATGATTGATTTTTTTGTGATTACTGCTATAAAATGTCTGAATATAAGTGCATAGGGCCTTAGCCCCATTACACCTCAGTCAGGCAATCAAGACTTGAAGAACTATGTGTATCTGTCATGAGTATCGGCAGCTGCGGTAAAAGAAAAATGTGGCCCGCTGGGGGTCTCTGAGGACTGGATTAGGGACCTATGCAGTAAGTAAGAATGAATTAAAATTGCACTGTGCTATTGAGGATCAAAGTCTAGTCCCCTGCTTCATAAATAAACACACTTGCTCTGGACCAAACAGATGGCCTGTCACCGGGTCTGAGTAGGAAATTAACTATGGTTGTAAAACAAAAGGCATTTTTCTCGCTTGCAGACGGCAACCTCATGTTACATCTCCTGCTGGCTCCATTAAGCAATGATTACTCTCTTTAACGTTTTCTCATGTTTTAATTCTGCAGTCTACTTGGTGAACCTTGAATGTCTCTGTGCTCTGACTTCTTTTTTAGCTTAATTTTAACAAGATAAGTCAACTATCAAACTTTAAAAAAAGAACAAAGAAATAGCCATAAAAGGCATTCTTATTCAGTTCACACGGATAGTACACTGGGCATAGCTGGCTATAATCTTGAGGGTAATACTTTGGCTGACAAGACAATGATCTGTCCATATGAAAGACTGTGTAGAAGGATAAGCTTCACAAAGCTGCCTGGTTCAATTGCAAAAAATGACGAAATGGCAATATCCGACACAGGATTTCACTGCTGAATGGAGAACCAAATGCCTGTCTTATTACTTGGTGATATAAGCAGATATAGGGATGATGTTCCATGTACCTCTCATCCCATTCAGTACATCAGATATTAATGTCTTTGACAACAACATAACTAGTCAGTCTCCGTATCTTTCTTTCCAGAGTTAGCTTTGAGGTCCTTGATCTTTCAGATGCTACACTTTCTTATATAAGCCATAAACAGGTCTATGTTTAAAATCCTCTTTTTATTTCAAGAAGAAGCAATAGCCTGGCCAACGACTGCAGATTTTCAATATTAATAATATCCCACAATAAACAAAATATGCTAAAAACTCCAGTTCTTAGGAGTACACTTAATATAGCGGAGAAATAGAACCAGAGTAGATTCCAGACAAGAAATACTACATGAAACAATTAAGCAATTAACATACTACCACATCGTTGAGCAGGTCCCTTTGAACCTGATTGTGGATCAAGATGCAAGAGGGAAAGATCTAAATTACTTCAAAAAGGGTTAATTACTGTGAAAACGATGGCATACGCTTCAGTCACAGTGACTGGCTAGTGTAGAACCCATGACACAAATCTGAATTTAGTTGTAAGACATAAATAATTATAGTTTGAAATTGTCACTTGAAGCCCACGTTTGGGATATTCCAGTGTGGAATATAGGAAAAACTGAAGAGTAGCTTAAATAGGTGACAGTCTTTTAAATGATCCTCCAATTTATGAAATAGTGACCCGCTTAAAATATGGATGGCTTACAGATATGGATCAAAGCCCAACTAAAATCTTGAATTCGGAGTTCATAAATAAGAAATCATTTCAAATGGTACACTCGTAATCCTGAATTCAAGCCTCATATAATACATCATAGATTTCTTTCCTGGACTTTAAAAGGATTTTACAACTACAATAAAAAGATTTTGCAAAGTTGAGGAAAGAACATCGTCTTGAAAAACAGGTTTTTATAGATACCTTCGGGTCCACAGTCCTTTTGAGCATAACATTAGCAATAAAACACAGTTTAATGATCCAATTCTGAGGAAATATATTAGAGCCTATCAAGATGCTTTAAATAAGAGCGCTGTCATTATAGTTTGTAAAGGCTTTGTAACATAGGAGTCGTACATAACATATTAAAGATAAATGTGGACAAGAGGGAATTTATTTAATATAAAATGAGGACTGATGTTTGCACTGATGTTTTTTATATATTTTCTTTTACAGGAAGCAAAATATTGATGTCAAATATTGGCATATATTTTGGGAGTGTCCAGCGAAAAGACCTTACTGATCAGTTTCACAAAGCTCTGTGCAGCATGATTAACATTGATCTACCCTTGCAATTTTCATCTTTTGTCTTAAGAGTGGCTGATTTTCAGTGAAGTGGTCTGATGAATATGTATTTGGTATTTTGATATTCGCTCGTAAAAAAGTGCACTCAAACCCATGATTACTCCCTGACACCCCCACCACAGTAATGGGAAGATTTGGAAATGAATGACTTGGAAAAGATGAGTTTTTCCTCTCCATCTTCAAAAAAAAATGTGTTTATTAAATTTTAGACACAAAGGATTTAATATGTAAGATTCTTATGCCTTTTTGTGAAGGCAGTGATTATTGTATTTTTTAACAAGCTTCCTATATATTTTAAATGTATTTTCTTTATATTTACCCCATTTGATGTACTTAATATTACTGTCCATCATTTGTTTATTATTTTATTTTATTTTATATTAAAGTTCTTTGAAATGGTTATGTATCTGGTATCATAAAAATCAAACTGTTTATTGTTGTCACGTGGCGGGGGGCGGGGCTCGCACACAGGTGCCCAGCGACCTCGCTGGCACCGGCGCGTTACAGATGCCCCTCCCCAAAGGCGCCTACTCCGGGGCGCCCGATCCTGCCTCATCCAAGGCAGGATCCCCCCGGCACCCCAAAGAAACCCAAGAGACTCGAGAAGAACAAAAAAAACACAAAGCCAAAACCCAAGAGACTCCGGAGAACAGAAACAAAACCAAAAACCAGGAGAACTAAACTCAGAAAAACTCCGCCGCCTCCGCGGTGAAGCCAGAACAAATGAGCACCTCCGAGCAGACACGGGAGCCGGATCGCGGGCCGCATCCGCAGCGCCTGCAGTGAGACCAGCTCCCGTGCCCCCTCCAGACCAAAGGAACTCACGGCGAGAGTCCTTCCTGAGGAACCGGCGTTGTCATAAACAGAATGACTCCATGTAAACCCGCAAGGACCCGCGTCCTGCTCAATTTTCCGAGTCATTCTGTCACGTGGCTGCAGGGCAGGGCTCGCACACAGGTGCTTAGCGACCTCGCTGGCACCGGCGCGTTACAATTGTCCTGATGTAACTTTAATATTTAACATTTCCTAAAAATGAAGAATTTAAAAAAAGCACAGTCTGTCCACATCTGCACAGAGACTTGGATATTATAGTAGGGCTGCAGTGCATGTATCCCTCATTACAAAGACAAATGACCATCTGTTCAGTTCAGTGGTGTAAAAACCACACTGATCTACATTCTGTAGTTTAGGAGAAAACTGGCGTGAGCAGACGAAACCTCCCTCACCGTATTCTCAACATATATATATATATATATATATATATATATATATATATATATATATATATATATTTTTTTTTAAGTTTATATAATGAAAAAATATAATAGTATCCAATAAGTATTTATAGAGGAATGGTATATGAATAAAATATTAAAACCCTAAGTGTCTTAATTCAGTGTAGCAACTAAGCACACAAGATGTTCTCTACCTGACTGTAGCTACCTTATAGTAATTATTGGTATAGTATGGTATAGTATAGTAATAGTATAGTAATTTGTTTTTGTTTTAGGAGAATTATGATTAACATACTACCCTTATGACTGACTCAAAACTATTTATCTTGCCTTACACAGTTCAAATCTTTGCTCACTGTGAACTATTCAATATTATATGTTTATAGCAGCCTTTGTGCAGGATATTAAAAATTTCATTGAATTGAACTGAAATGAGGATAAACATTTGTTGTTCAGCTCCCCTTATATGTTGCTAATTTTTGACATTGCTCAGTCAAGGCTTGTAAAGAAGAACAACAGAGAGAGGCATCTGAAAAACCATTTCTATATCCACTAAAGCTCGGTTTCTTTTCTCATTTTGACATCTGGGTGTTTGAATCAATTAAATTATTATCTTCTAGTTGTTGAACTGTTTCTACACATCTTTTTCAAGCATCTTTGATTTTCTGCTGTTCCAGTACTCCAATTTACACACATCAGCTTTTAGCATTTTAGCATTTATGAAGTGCTGCCTCACTTTGTAATTCCACTTCTCAGGACTAGGAGGATGAGACCTCCTTTCAGGCTTCAGTCCCATTTGTTCTTAGTAGGTTCCTTTGGTTCATACAAAGAAATGAAGTAGATATATAATATAAATCACCACATTTAATTTATATTGTAGTTTAAGTGACAGTCAAAGAAACATCATTAATGGTATTACAAGTCTTCATGATTTTCCAATGTGGAAGACAAAGAAATATGTAAATATGTAAATAGCACTTTTGAGTGAATTGTAGTGTATATTACTTCTGTCGAATGAATCATGCCTTTAAAGTGTGTCCTCCGTAGAAGCTGAAATGGAAAATCTAATGCGTCATCTGATCACGGGATTCAAGTTATACTCATAAAACTGTTAAGTTAAATAAAAAAAAAAAATCTTATAAAAAAATTATTCTTTTACATGGGCCCCTAAAGATACTTTGCAATGGTCTGTTATAAACAGATATTAAACCAGCACATACTGCACAAGGTGGTATGACAGGGATGGTAACAACAACAGAGGCAGTAATAATAACAATCAGAGCAATAATAAAAAAATTAAAAATTCATTGAAAATGCATAAACTAAATATGCTACTACCTCACCTTCACATGTGCTGAACGATCAGCAGAAATCAGAAATGAAGATGTTTTGTTGAAGACAAAACAATTGAGAAAGCTGTAAAACACACAGGCTGAAAATGATTTGCATTTGTAATCCAGAAGGTCATGAATGGAGATGTGAAAATCAAGCCATGATGGTTTTAAATTGCTCCAGGGATAATTACAGTGTAATGTTGATTCATGTAATAATATATTTGGGTGCAAAAACACTTTGATTGTTGAAAAAGCATCTTAAGCGATCCACTGCACCATTGGAAGAAATGATGCTTATTATTTTTTCTTTGGGAAAAAATTTTGCATTTATCTCATTTGCTCTAGAAAATAAAGTTGTTCATTATTATAATACCCAGGCTGAAACATTCATCTCGGCAGGATGGGGGAGGCGCATCCCATATTTACAGGCAATTGGTTGACTAGTGAACACAAAAAGTGATTTCAGATAGAATGAAGGAATTAAGAACCCTTTTGAAACGAGAAGTCATTATTGTTATTTGAAGAACTGTAACTTAGTAACATTCATTTGAATTAGGAAAAATCACTAAAAAAACAATAAGCTCTTTTTCAAATCTTGAGAATACTGAAGAAAACTATGGCATGATAAACCAGTCGTTTTGACTGACAATCCCCACTCATTTACAAGAAACGCTGATTTTTTCCAGAAGGAGAAAAAGAAATGATCCATTTCAAATGGATTAAGTTAACTGTTCTTATCAGAACAGTAGCATAAACCCATTCTTCAGATTCTCTTTTACTAAATGCTGAAAACAAGCCCACATGTTCCAGTAAATTCCCTCAAGACAGAAAGAAACTTCACCTGCCCAAAACCACACTCTTTGATTCTCAACGCTTCGATAGGTAAGAAACAGTGTTGTTTAAGGCTGACCGCAGCGCTCAGGTGAATTATGTAAACATTTTCATGCACTTTTGTACGTTCTCAAACATCATGGCTGTTCTTCAGAAGGTGAAAGGAAGGTGCAAGGTGGGTGCGTCCACATATGTGAACCCATGAAGGCGGCCGCGGATTGCATGTAGGTATCTTCCTTTAACACCACGCATCAAACTGGTCCCACTTGGGAATGCGTTCGAAGCGATCACAGGCCAAGCCAGGGCGTATGTGTGAAAGAAAAAAGGATAAGCGTAACAGGGCATCCATTTGAAAGTGACTTCAAAGCGCGCTCACAGATTACGTGGGAGTGTTTGCCCATACTGTTCTGCACAGAAAGCGTTCATCTCGTTTTTGCACTCATGTATTAAAATATCCATTGGTAAAGTCTGTGTTTAGGAAAACAACCCAGGAGCCCGTTCTCCAAAAGCGAAGGCGTTACTGTGTGTGCAGTTACTATGCAATCTCTGTGCTTGACATCCCTCCAACTGTTCTCTCTCTATTGGACTTCTCCGATCTTTGTTTTTAGCTGTCTGGCTGGCGATTGTTAACAATCTGAACATGTCTAGCAAGAGTCGACATAAAGCAGCATGGCATTTGCCTGAGCCTTACTTAGACATGGCATTTCGGAGTGAATGTGCAGTTGTGCTCCTTTTGCCCTTTGCACTAACAATATTAATAAGGACCACAGGGTTAACTGATCACGAATCACTGCAGAGACTTAGCTGGTGTTGACCTTTTAAGGCCCCTTCTCATCTTTTTGCGACTACTGGAAAAACCAGTTTTAGCTAAACTAACTGAGCTGCTACTTAAATATCCTTGTGTAAATAAAGGAAACCCAAAAACAGAAGGGAGACTGGGGTTGAAGTTGAAAATCAATCTCAGTATTTTGAGCCAGGGGCACATAATTACATAGCAGTTGGTCTTCCTTCTAAGACTTTTGCCGACAATAATACCCAATTTTCCTCATTAAATTAAGGAAAGCATTTCCAAAATAACACAATCTATGTAGGGATACAAGGTTCCATGAATGAGTGATAAATATTAATAAGTTTATCTTAAATATTCTGAAAAATGTCTCTGTGTGTAATGTTGCAATTTCAATTAAGAATATAGTGTTAATTAAAATTACAAATGCCATGGTATAATCAACTGCCTAAAGTCAATAATAGGTTCCTAAGGACCAACAGACTTATCAGCTTGTCTGAAGAAAGTTGCTCCACTGCCTTAACAATACCAGTAGTAATCAGCAGCTGAGTCTGGGGATGAAATAAATGACATTCCATTTCAAGACAGTCAATGAAACAATTCACATGTTCAGATAACTGCATGTCAGCATGACAAGCAGTCCTTAGAAATGAGTAAGGGTATGTGTGAGATGGAAACTAATCGGAAGTATCCGAAAATGAAGGCAAATGAACCTGGGAGGTATGGATGGGGGTCTGCAGTGACCACATGAAAGCTGTAACAAAACCAGCATTCTGGTCTTTGAAGAACATTAGGTTATTAGGTTAGGCTTAGGTTAGAGATTTTGTAAGCAGGATTTGGAGAAATGCATGGAGGGTTGCTCTTTTCATTTGGCCATCCCAAAAAGAGCGTGATACCATAAGACAACTACAAGTCATTTCAAATGCTGCTGCTCAAATTCAAATTTGTATTGTTTATAAGTCCCTTAATGGTTTGGGCCCTGAGAACAGCTTTTAAATGTTTGATGACTATCAGCCTGCTAGGTCTTTTAGAACAGCGGGAGCTGGTCAGCCAGTGGCTCCAAGAGCTGAACGTAACAGGATGAAATAGAATTTAGTCATTATGCCTCCTATGCCTGTTGGAACCAGCTCCCCATGGAGATCAGAGCTGCCCAAAATGATACTAGTTTTAAAAAACGAAAAAATTGTGCCTTTTGCAAACTTTAATCTTACTTATGTCCTTCGTTTTAACCTCTATGACCTATTTATTTCTTACTTTGTATGTATTTTATCTCTATAAAATGGATATGTATTTGTACAATAACTTGCTCCAGAAATAAAAAGGATTTGCCTTGCCTAAATGGCAGGTTATTGATGCTCCAATAGTGTGTGTGTGTACTTAAATGTATCCGTCAAGCCATCTGTCACAATGATGTAACATTGTTTCAATGATGACAATATAAGACCACTGTGTGGGTAAATGTGAGCCGTGATGCATCTGATAAAGGGCAGTGATGTAAAATATATTCTGCCTTTTGTTCAAACATACACCTTTGATTTATCACGTAAACGCATCTGCTTGAACCAGAGCCCAGAACTGGAGACCGCAGAGTGTATCACCCCCTCAGCTGTGGGGAAATGCTAGCTATAGAAGCAGGGTGCCCGCAGCAAAGCAGACCTGAGGCATTTCCATCCAGTAAAATGGGACAAGTTCTAGAAACATTTAAAAGTTTCAAATAAAGTATTGAAAGAGCATAAAATAAAATATGAGTGCAGAAAATGTAATATAACCTTCTATGCTTGGTTTTGGAAATAAGAAGTGCTGAGCTGGTAGGATGCTGACGTTCCCTGGATGGTGGACAAAGCAACTCATAAAACATCCCATTTTGCAGGTGTTGTCACTGGAACTGCAGGAAGAGCCTATATACATTTGTTGCTATAGGGGAAGTTTCCATCTATTAGGGTGCTCCGTGGGTGACACTTAATAAAGGAAGACAAAAGATGACTCCATAGCCATGTTTCAGCATCATAAATTCAGTGAGAGTATAAATAATGCAGGATTCATTTCCTTGGACATGGTGTTCATAGCGGCTTCTTGAAACTAATTTTCCCCAGGTCAAAAAAAAAATCTTGTAGTGTGTTACTTTATGCTGCCTTTGAAGTGACCTCTCCTTCATTCAATTTCAGACCTACCTTTCTTACTCTAGTAAATATCTATATCTATATCATCGATCCATATATATATATATATATATATATATATTCCTATATACTACTCCTACCATATATATATATATAAATAAATATATATATATATGCACATATACACAAACACTCTGTCGGGTTCAGAAGTTGAGTGAACCCTTATCAGCCGAACACTGCTGGGTAAAAGGTCAGAATATCAGTAGTAAGGCAGCCAGGCGGAGAAAGGTTATAAGAAATTAAGCACTGTTTAAAATCAATAATATTGAATTCAGCCTGAAAAAAGGAAAAAAATCTTAAGTCAGCCCGTACCTGAAACTGATGTATTCATGTATTGATTTTTTAGAAAGTATATGCAGTGACACAGTGATAATGCCATAAATAAAAAGGATAAAATGTCACAGCGTGCACTCCCTCTTTGCTATAAAAAATTATTTGCTTCAGAGTTATTGATTAATGCATAATGTCAACACGGAACCGAATATACATTAAAATGAATGAGTCATTGATTCAGTTTGTGCATGCGCTATGGAAGACATGTCTACATTTGCATGTGTGTTTTACATTTCTCTTCCGAGACAAAGGCTGTTCACATGATAATATGGAATCACGAATCACAATTATTATGAAGTATGCCGCATTCACAGCTTTTTGCTGAATTTGTGGTTATTAAAAAAAAAATAACATTCATCTGGGTCATTTCAAGTTGCAGCTGCAGTGAACTAAATTTGTAGCTATGAAGGCCTTATCCTGTGGCAAACTTAGATTCCAGTTATAAGCAAAGCATAATGTATAGGCAGCAACTTTAAATAAAAATTTAAATAAAAAAATAAAAAAAGAAAAGAATTTACAAAACTATATTTATGCGAGACTAAGTGCTGCACAACTAGGCATCTGAAAAAGCAATGCACAAAGAGCTGCTAGAAATGCTTTAGAAGGTTAATGCAAAGGGTTAATGTAATGTAAACACATGTTTCCATGTTACTTGCTTGGATAATTTAAAAGAGAGAGAGGATGAAAATGCAGCTTTACACTGCTAGGACTGATAAATGGTATAGGCCCTTCTCACTCTTCTCTCTGATCAATGGGGTCAAGCTATGCAAATCAGACGATATTCACTAGAAGAGTTTCAGATTGTTAAACTATATTGCTTTCAATATTTTAATACACACCATGCCTGAAGTCAAGATACAAGGGTGAGGAGGATTTTGAGGAACTGCAGTGGTAAAATGTGTACAAAGGAAGTTTTCGATTTCAAATCATTGACTTTTTACATTTGGCTCAGATCTAATTATAGGCTGTGCGAACATATAATAAAGTTGAGACTGACAATATTGTTACTATTTACGATGCTCCCATTTATGCTCCCAAAACGCCGCTGTCAAAAAAGCAAAATGCTGATGCGAAACGATAACATATATAATATGCCTACAGCAGGCACACACAGTCATGCTACAATTAAAATCTACCTGCACATCTTGAGTGAGCTTTGTTGCACCTTGTTATTAAGTAGTGTTTTCTGTTAACATATGTCAAACTCCCTTTTAAAGATAAACTTTTTTTTTTGCAACCTTACACATTAGAATTTTTTCTTTGATTAGTTTTATTACTTTTGCATTTAATTAGTCCTGTAAGCTAGGAATGCACCCAAACTTCCACACATCCCTGAGCACGGCAGGATTTAGCTACAGCAACACACAGCTAAGAGACAAAAACCCATAAAGACAGTGGTACACAGCTGTGTGTGTGTGTGTGTGTGTGTGTGTGCAGTGTTTGGTGGTGCTCTCCTGGCCTGCTCTAGTGAAGTGGCACAGTACCATGCTGACAGGGGGCATTTGGTGACAACTGCAAGCACAGCACCCAAACACATGGCCGAGGCACATCTGTGGATTCAGCTCTGACAGAATGTATCTTCTCCCTTAGTCCTGGATTAATCAACAACAGCAGTGTAAACAGACTGCAGGGACAAGCCATCCCTTCCGGGCTGCACTAGTGTCCTGCTGGAATACTGCTGTCAGCAAGGGGGCCATTCACTCCACTCACTCTTTCCACTAACTCAAGCACCTTTAAACCCTCACTCCACCTCCCTCACTCATACTCTTTCATAACAGGCATAACCCAAACTCCTCCTCCCTCCTGCTCATACTCACTAACTCAGCACTAACCCAAAACCCACCACTCCGTCCAATCACTCCTCCTCCTCACTCACTCCTCTTTCCACTTGCTCAAGCACCCAACCCAAACCCCTCACTCACTCCACTCACTCTCTCTCTCTCTCTCTCTCTTTCTCTCTCTCTCTCTCTCTCTCTCTCAACAGTGACCCTGCAATTGGTTAGGGGTTGCCCCAGGATCAGATTGTGGATTATTATTATCGATGTGAAGTAATAACCATATATATATATATTTATATAGATAGATAGATTATTTATTATTATTTATTTTTATAGCTCTGTACTTCTCTGTACTTGTTCCTCTTTCCTCATATCTCCTATTTTTTTAATATATCTTTTTCTATTCCTTTTCTGTACATCTCTCACTTTCATAGAACCATACAACACCCAAATTTCCCATTCGTGGATAATAAAGATTACTCTGCTCCTGTTTCAAACTCCTCACCCAGTAGGTTGCCCTGAGGTACCAGTAGGTGCCGTCCCCATCACTGCTCCCCGGGCACTTTCAATTGCTGCCCCCGCTGCGCGTGTGTGTATGGGTGAAACCGCAGATATTGAATTTCGTTGCTGTGCTGCAATAGTCTTCACATATTAAGCTGCTACAAGCAGTATTGCCTATGAGCATCGCTGATTCTACATAGAGTCCCTTTTTTCTCATTAGAAGCCACAATCCCTCTCTTTCAATATGTTTTATCAGTTTGTTTGACCCTGGAAACACTGTTCTAGTATGCTCACAGTATTACTATTGATGCTCACAGGCTTCCATTTGTTGCATGGTGATTATCCTCTAAAGCAATTATCAGGTATAACAGAAATAACAGTAGTTGAACTTGTCAAAGAAACACAATATGAGCTGGTGTCAATAACCCAGGATGTGCAATTACACATCAGTATCTACAGACATTACTACATTTCCTTTTGCATTAGACATTAGTGTTAAACCTCTCTATCACATCATTAGTCAGTCACTAAAACTGCTTACAAATCATCATGTTTTAGATGTCAACCCATTGTTTTAATTCTTATCTATTTTTTCCTCCTGCAATTTTCAAATAGTTTGTTTCTGCAAAAAACAAACTGAAATAAGATTATTTGCTGTGTGTGTGTCCGTACTCTTCACTCATATAACTTAATCATGCATAATTCCTAAAACTGAACAAATCATTTTTAGAAGTCTATTAATAATAAGCTTCAAGAATAATAATTACTCAATAGGGCTGCAGTTTAACTCAGTTTTAATGTTTTAAGCTTATATGCGTGTTCACTTGCCTCATATCCTACGTTCCCCATAAAGGGGTACAATATCGTGTTTCAGTTTAGTTTATATGTTACTGACTTAATCGCTCTTATATTAAAGCTAACATTCTGCATCTGACCTCAAAACCGCCGATGTTATGGTCTCAGGAAAAAGAGGTAACCAATTCCTCTTACACCTATATCACTTTAAGAGCTCTTATCCTAAGCCATAAGTAGGGTGTGCTAAAACATGTTGTTTATATTTATATACCTTATGTGAATGGATTCAGTTTCCTAAGACAGGTTGCGCTGTCAGCTCAAGCTCCCCATTTACGGACTGGGTCAAAATAAGAATTTTTCTAAATAGAGGCAAGCTGAAAAAAAACGTCACCACTAGGCAGATAAGCAGATGCTTTTAGGCTTTTTATAAAAAAGTGAAAAACTGGCTAGAGTATAATCTTCAGTGCCATTACAAAGCATCCTTCTTGTAAAGTAACTTTAGAAAACACCCTGCAAGTCCAGTAAAAAAAAAAAAAACAGTCCTGTCAACATTATAGACAGAGCTTGCTTCACCAAGTGTCATGTGGAATATGATAGCATCATATATTTGGACTTGCCACTATGTCTTTTCCATTGGGCCAACATCTTGAGCAATATAGCCTGACAGATGTGCAGAATTGGCCTCTTAGATGCTCTGCATTATGTTAGGGTCTTTCACTTCCAAGGACACAGCGTTCACAGTGGCTGGCAGAGCTCTCATCTGAGCCCAGAGAGATGCATTACCTCGGCCGGAGAACATTCCACACAAAGCAATATTCCTGATTTCCACTGCCTGCTGCTCCCCTAATCTGATTGCAGTGTCACCACAGTAGCCAATGTGCCTGTTAGATTGAATTATTCAATTTGATAATGCAGGGGAAAGAATACAGAAGACATAAAGGGATATAGTCCTTGGTAGCTGAGACAAGGAGGGACAGAACTTGGCTGAAATGAAGAGAGAAACCATCTCCCTTTCCAGACTGGAGGCACACATTCTGAAACAACTACAAATTGCTGGTAACATGTTTCCAAATCATGCTCAGCTCTCTTAAATACATGACCTGCCTTAAGCTGACATAAGCTTTTGTATTTACTTCCCAATTTCAGTTTATAAGCTTTTCTAAACTGTAACCACAACCTAAAGCTGATAGCCACTGCATCCTAATTGCGCGGCCAGGATTGGTATTCCACATGAAGGCATCAATACTGGCAGTTTTCCAGAATGACTAAGAAAAATTCAATGATGTCTCCTCAGAGCCGGGAATCTGCAACCTCTGATTAACGGTGTGTGATAGTGCCACTGCCATCTCTTTTGGCAGGACAATTCCTTACCCAGTAACAGAAACAGAAGCAATGTAGAGGCATCCATGCTGAAACAGTTCATGTGTTTAGAGTTAGGACCAGCAAACCTCATGTTTACAGCCAGCATGTTTCCCATCCAGCCGTAACAACCCCTTCCCCAAGGCTCAAAGAGCTGGTAAAGAAAGTTTATTGGTTAAAGAGAAATTCACTCTCTAAATAGAAGTCATTAGTCAGTGATCAAAAAAGGTGTCAAAAAGGCCTTATGGTGCATTTGAAGGTGCTTGAAATGGCAGAAGAAGGTGGGGAAAGGCAATCCATCAAACCTTGATGCCTTTTTTACCTTTTTTTAGACTGGACTTGCTGCAGGCAGAGTGATGGGCACATACTGAGGCAGGAACGTCTGAAACATCCGGATGCCATAAAACCACAGAGTACTTCACATCTGAACTGCACAAGGATGTGACCCTCTCGTCCCCAGACTTCATGGTCTGTCCACTTTGAGCTATGGAACCTTTCTGTTCCACTCTTCTCTGCCAAGTCATAATGCAAAGACCCAAAAACTTGATTTATGGATTTCAGGAGCAAGTGGCAGGTAATCATACTTTAGGAATTGATAAAATGATGTATTTCAGTGCTAGGGCACCAGTTTATTCACATCGTGAATTGCTGCAAAATTAGAGATGTCCACTTGCACCTCGAATCCTCTTGGTAGACAACCGAGAGTACTCTGTCAACAGGAGATTTTCTCTTCAGAGAGCCTTAGATAGCACGCAGCCACAGCCTTTATCACTGTACTGAACAACAGACAGCCCAGAAATCCTTCAAAATTTGATCAGTTTGTGAACATAATGGACTGAGCCATGATAGGAAAAAAGGTCTTATATTATCTCAAAAATAACTGATTGAAGATGATAAATTTTGCTTTAGCAAAGCAGCACAAAAGTGTCATTCTTTGTCAAAAAAAAAGAAAAAATGAAATATCTTCACAGGTCATCTGGTTAAGATGGAAAGACTTGTATCTGTCCAAATCCTGGGGCTCGATGCTGATGCCTGGCCACCAAGGTGCCCTCATCAATCACGCCTCTCTGAGGTGTGGTCTCAGGGCTGATCCTGCATTTCTTCTCCCCTTCAGCTCCTCTACCTCTCTCTGGCACTCTCCAACTGAACAGCCCTTTTCCAGAGACAAACAGCTCAAAAGGAATAACAAGAAGAAGAAAAGTAGAGTCCTATTCTGTGTGCTGGCTGCATATCTGCATCTATTCTCTCCAAATCAGTGTCTCTGTTGACCCTGGCTATCACAAAACCCTGGGCGATAAATATTTCAGTGAAGACTGTGAGGCCAAGATTTCCAGGTATGGGTGTATTTACCGGAAGCAGGAAGAGGAGTATTCCCAATTGACCCAGGTTTTGTTATTGACATTATCTTATTCATTAAAAATAAATAAATACATTATATATATATATATATATATATATATATATATATATATATATATATATATATATATATATATATATATATATATATATATATATTGCTAGCAAAGGCGATAGAACAGCTTTTCAGAGAAATGGTCAACACTGACAAAGGATTACAGCGGTGGTACTCACAGAAATACCTTTTATTCAAAGTTCAGGGAGGAATAAAACAAGGCTGGCAATCTAAATATTTTAAGAGAATCTCTGAATAATTCAAATGAGCCAAATTGGCAAAGTGTTCAGCTGGTCATTTGTTTGTACTGATTGCCGTCTCAGTAATAGGTGCCAAAATGTAAGTCTGTAACAAAAAGAAGGCAGGCTATAACTCTCTTTTTTTCCTTTTCTGCTCTATTCCTGTCAGCTGCATATCTATAAGACCGCTTGCCAATTTGCCACTCCCACTCGTAAAAGAGAGTGCATTTTAAATCTGCCTCTACAAAACTAATATTCCAAGTGAGATTAGGCCAGCTATCAATCCCCACCATGGTTTGGCACAGCTGAGCCTCTATGAACTATGCTCTTCCTGGTTCGGACCCATATTTACTATTAGCCTCTAGGCTTAGAGATGGAAAAGGAATTTCAAGTCAAGGAAAGAAAAAACAAGAAAATAATTCTCTCAAATTCTTCATTTCTCTTTGTCTGCGCAAATGACTGTTAAAATAACCTTGTGACATACTCAGTCTAGCCCTCTGTCCTTTAGTAGCACCTCCTTTATTTCTTTTTCTTATTTGTGACTATTCTTGTCACTGCGAGGTCACAGCACAGCACACAGTGAACCACACTGAAATTGGATCCCTGCAGTTAACCCATGCACGCAAACACCATGCAGCAGGGGGCAGCTATGAAAGCGCCCAGGGAGCAGTGATGGGGACGGTACCTTGCTCAAGGGTACCTCAGGGCAGCCTACTGGTAAGGTTTATCTACTTTATCTCAGAAATTACTGGAATTCATGTGGTTGACTTGAAGTTAAATGACAAGGGATGTCTTAAAATAAACCAAGACAGTGGTTACATGTTATATTTTTAAGAGAGCTGGGACTATTGCCAGCCCTGGGATACTGACATGTAGTTACAAGTGCTCCTCCAACACCAAACTACAGTCTCTTTTTTAACAACCTGCAAACAAGCGGCCTTAGGAGCATTCCATGAATGGCTGGTCTTCTCGGCATCATCGACAAAAAGCCCCTGTAGAGCACGTGGCGGCAGTGTAATGTTCCATCCAACATTGTAGTACTTGGAAGCTGCACTGTGCCTCCCATGCCTTTTATTCAGCGGCCAAATATCACAGACAGTCGGCTCACGCTTGTACCGAGGACATTTTAATTAGCTGCTCTTTAATTCACTCTGACCCTCTTTCAACTTTGATCAGCAAGCAGGGCAGCTGATAACGAGCTGTCACTCATCAGGACCAAGCAAGCAGCTTTTCCACACCGAACAGCCTTTTCAACCTGACAATGAAACCTGGTAGTGGTGGATGTGAAACAAAAAGTGTATTATACTGAAATCTCAATGAGTCCTACAGGAAGAAAACTTGTTCAAAGTAGTTATGAGCTTAAAATGTCACTATAATCAAGTAAGTATTTTGAGGATTAATTATAATATGGAACAAATCCAGTGCTATCAGTCAATCCAAAATATATAAATAAATAACTATATAAATACTAAATAACCCTCAAACCTAATGTTTTACAAAGGAAATGTGAGTATGAACATTTCCAGGGCCAATATATTTGTGTACAATTATTAGGCAAACATCAGTGAGCAAAATTATTATGCAACTAAATGAAAAATAACATTTTCCCATCTCACTGGTTTATTTTCATCTGTTAAAATGAGAATAAAAAACAAACTAAAGGATTACAAATAAACATTTCTGAAAAAATCTGACCAATACAGTCACCGTTCTTCTCAATAACGCTCATAATCCTTTCATTCATGGAGTCTGTCAGTTTCTTGATCTGTTGATGATCAACTTTTTGAGCAGCAGCAACCACCGCCTCCCAGACTCTGTTCAGAGAGCAGGACTGTTTTCCTCCCCCGTAAATCTCCTGTTTAAGAAGGTCCACAGGTTCTCAGTAGGGTTTAGGTCAGGTGAGGAAGGGGGCCATGTCTTTATTCTTTCATCTTTAAGGCTTTTACTGGCCACACAGTGGAGAACTTCCATGCATGTGATGGAGCATCGTCCTGCATAAAAACCATGGTCTTCTTGAAAAATGCAGACTTTTTCCTGAACCACTGCTTGAAGAAAGTGTCTTCTAAAAACTGGCAGGAGGTTTGTGAGTTGATTTTGAGTCCACGTTCAACCTGAAAAGGTCCAGCTAGCTCATCTTTAATAATACCTGTCCATACCAGAACCCACCTCCATCTTGCTGGTGTCTGAGTGGAAGTTGAGCTCTGTGCCCGTTACCGATCCAGCCACGGGCCCATCCATCTGTTCCACCAAGAGTCACTCTCGTCTCATCGGTCCATCAAACCTTTGAAAAATCTGTCTTCAGATATTTCTTGGCCCAGTCTTGACGTTTCAGCCTATGTGTCTTGTTCAGTGATGGTCGGGTTTCAGCCCTCCTTACCACGGCCATGTCTCTGAGCACTGAACACCTTGTGCTTCTGGACACTCCAGGCAGTTTCAGTTTTGGAGGATCATGGCTTCCTGGTAGCTTCACGTTTGATTCTTCTCAAATCCTTGGCAGATAATGTGTCTTTTTCCCCTCAACATTTTTCTTGTGACCCGGTTGACTATTTGCAACAAACTGTACCGTGGCTTTGTGATCGCAAGCCAATATCTTAGCAATTTCAAGAGTGCTAAATCCTTCTGAAAACCTTTACAATTTTTGACTTTTCAGAGTCAGAATCTCCTTTTTGGCCCATTTTGCCTGAAGAGGAAAAGAAGTTGCTCCTTGCTAAAGGGTGTTGATCAGGTGAGGCCACACTCTCCTCCATTACCTAAATACACATCACCGGATCTGCTTAAATTCAATTAGCATTCAAGTTTATGCAGCTTGGAGTTGGAATATATGCATAAAAATGATGATGAGGTCAAAATACCCACTTGCCTAACAAATGTGCACACAGTGTAATGTCACTAGTTAGAATGGTGTGCTTCTGGGAAAAAACAACATTTTGCAGAGGTCACCGTGTCCAACCCTCAGCAACAATTTTGTTGTCAGACATTCAGCTCCCAGCAGCCCTTTGGCCACATCAGCATGGCAGCCTGCAGCATCACTTACCACTGCCAGCTATGCACTGCCTTCAGGAAAGAGCTCGTTCATAGCCCACTACACAGCCTTGCATTGTTTCTCTCTCTCTCTCTCACCCTCTTTTTGTTTTACAAAAAATGTCTATTTGCATTAAAGAATCAAAAGAACAAAAGGAGGGTGCTTGAAAGATAGTGATTTGTATGCATTGTATTTTCAGTCAAATTGTATTGAAATTTTTAGATAAATGGTAAAATCTGACATGACATTTTATTGGGTTATCAGAGTTAGTCATACTGGATATGATGATAACAATTCATGAAGATTTGCTGCCTACAGAAATATGATGGGCTTGCAAAGTAAATTTAGTTTATTTCATTAGACAACTTGCCAATTCCAAATGCCATGCTGACCATAAAAAAATCTCTCCTCCATATTTAGCCTATAAATGAGATATAAATGGGATATACATATACATTGCATATAAATGGGAATACAGTACTGTGCAAAAGTTTTAGACAGGTGTGAAAAAATGCTGTAAACAGAGAATGTTTTCAGAAATATAAATAATGATTTTTATTTTGATCAATTTACAAAATGCAAAGTGAGCAAACAAAAGAAAAATCTAAATCAGATCAATATTTGGTGTTACTACCTTTTGCCTTCAAACCAGCATCAATTCTTCTAGGTACACTTGCACAAAGTCAGGGATTCTGTAGGATTATAGTCGGTGTCTGATCAACCAGTTTTACCAAACAGGTGCTGATGATCATCAATGTCACACGGAGGAGAAACACAGTCATGTTTAGAACAACCTACCAGCCGAGTCCCTTCAAGAACTGTGTGCAAGTGTACCTAGAAGAACTGATGCTGTTTTGAAGGCAAAGGGTGGTCACACCAAATATTGATTTGATTTAGATTCTCTTTTGTTCATTCACTGCATTTTGTTGATTGATGAAAATAAATGATTAACACTTCCATTTCTGAAAGCATTCTTTGTTTACAGCATTTTTTCACACCTGCATATATATATGTATATATATAAATGCAATGACATTCATATTTTATGTATATATTATAATTATAACTGGTAGAACAAAATGACTGTGATAATCTAGCTTTTTATGGGTTACTTCAGGAAAAGGAAACTTGCTTGGCTAGTAAATATCTGTGATGACTGTGCACAAAGTAATAGTATAAAGCAGGGTTGGAAAGGGTAATGCCCCAGGATTCATCCTCAAATAACCGCACTGCTATGCTTTACTGGAGAGCTTTGTGCTTCCTCTAAGAAAGACACATCAAACAATAACCTCCCCTTAATTTAATATCTCCAATAGAGAGGTAAGGGCAGGTGTCTGCAGGCGCACCTTCAAAGCACTGGTGAGGAAAGGAAAAGGAAAAGGATGTACATTCTGTACTCCCTCAACACTGCAAAAAAAATCAGCTGGGCATCTTCAAAACACAGGCTGTCAAATATTGGACCGACTAACCACACAGCTCTGGTCAAACAAGAGTGAAACAAATTGAATTCTAATGGGCCACTACAGAGGCTGCCTCTGCAGAAGGGTACTTGATTAGTGCTCAGGAACTTTGATCAGAATGATAACTGTAAAATGTCTGTACAATACTGTTGGTCATAAAACTCTGCCCACATATTCTCTCCCTGAATGATTAAGTGAGAAGGCTGGTGCTCCATGGTTTAGAGTCCAAAAGCGTGACTGTGAAAAGGTTTGAAGAAAGTAGTAAAAGTGCTGATTACACAGCATTAGGGATGAGCCGACGACCTCTGCATTAATCAGAGCCTTATACAGGCCCCATAGACCCAGAGCCAGGCTAGCCAGACACACATCAGCACACACTGGAGTAGAGTGTGGAAAGTTCCGGTCCATTCCTCTCTCTCCTCTCCACTCCACACTGCTACACTCTCCTCCGATTCGAAACTAATCTGCTCCCAAGCAGACAAGCATCAACGGGGCTTATCTAGAGTTCTCAGTTGCCAGGGATGGAGCAGCACACTGCACTGAGGCCAACAGTGGAAAAGAGAGAGAGAGAGAGAGAGAGAGAGAGAGAGAGAGAGAGAGAGAGAGAGAGAGAAGAGAGGAGGAAAAGTGGAAGAAAGAGATACACACCTGCATGTACATGCCTATCAACACACCCCTCACATATTCCTCTTTGTGCTTTAATGGTCTTTTTCGCAGTGAAAACCAAACTGTTTAAAATCATCTGGACAATATCTGTGCTGTAACTCGAACAACAGAAAACAGCGTTAGAATAAAGACCACAAAAGCACAAATACAGTAAGAGGAAACAGAAACACTTAGAACAGTTGATATGTCGACTGGATAGAAGAACACGCACTATATTCCAGATTTCTGCTTCACACCCCCAGGATCTGCTTAATACAAACAGCAGCACTCCTGATTTCACTTAATTTGCACTGTTTAGCCAAATCCAGTGCTAGACCAATAATACAGTGCTGCCATGAAGACAAGTTCAGAATTGGTTCATTGAGAACTTTGCCAAAATATAAAATCTCATCCTACATTTTATTATTTTAATAGTTTTTTTTATTATTCAGAGCTGTTCTCAGCACTATATCTTAAATCTGCAAATACAAAACAGTTTATATGCATTTATTCAGTGCCCAATACACTTACTAACCCATTTTTCTTGTAATGATTAGGGTCGCAGGTGGTGATGGAGTCTATCCCAGCCCTCACAGGGCAAAAGGCAGTGAAGCACTCTGGACAGGTCACCAGTCAATCGGAGGGCAGAAACACAGACAAACACACTCACACACTCAACTCTGTGAGCCAATTCAAGCATCTACAATCCATCTGCCAATGCATCTCTTTGGGAAGAAACTCACAGAATCATCTCCAAATCCACACAGAACGGACCCGGGCCATCCCACCTGGAAATCAAACCCATTACCCTCTTGTTGTGAAGCAACAGTTCTACCCACTGTGCCACAGTGCTGCCCTGTGACCAATACAACCCATTTAAATGGGTCTATTTTACATTCTTTTTAGTAGCCCCCACACGCCATTTTGCAGAGGAGTAAAAATGTGCAGTTCAGGATGCAAGTCAGTTTTCTGCTTTGTAGATCCATCACCAGACTGCTCCCACATAGTTATTGCTTTATTTGCATATCAAACAGATTTCATCATTCAACTTTCACTATTTTTAGACTCAGGAAGTCTTGTAAACATGCTCAAAATACATTTTTGCAACCCTGTGCCAAATGTTTTTTGTTATTCCGTTTCTCACGTTCATGTTTAAGCTTTGGAATAAATTAAACTTTCATTTCCTTTTTCATTTGACTGCAATAATACAGATTTATAAGTAGCTTGTATTAACAGAGTAAATTATTTTTGTAACCTTGGAAGGACCGACCAGCTTCTTGACTGAAGGCCATTTATGCTGTCAATGCACTAAGATCTGCATCGTAAGTAAAGTGAATTATTGCATTATGAGTCACGCCTCGCCACTGATAAATAACAAGGGGTTTGCAGACTGTTTCCATTTATTTTAAACAGCGTTACATTATCTGGTTTGAAAAGAAATGTTTTTGGGGAAATTCTTATCGCATGCTGATCTTATGAGTCATGCTGCTAGCTTAGATGTACTTGAGTCTCTCTCTCTTTCTCTCTTTGAGCACAGCAGGTGGCTGTTGAGAGGCCTCTCAATGATCTCAGACTTTTTTCATATTCTCAGTGTGCGCTCCAATTTCCCAATAAGTAGCTGACGTTTCCAATATAACTTGCTCAGCACTGCTAAATCAACAGTTTCCTTGCTTAATTTTATTGATGTGGCACAGAGCAGAGAACTGTTCCTCCACTTTTAAAGCTGAAATATTATGTGTGTACTCAGGTATTGAGAGATGTGAGGCACTGAACACATTTCACTGGGGTGGTGTTGCCTAGGCCATAAGTGACGGGCATATTCTGCAAACGCACCAGAGTCCAGCTCTCAAAGGGGTCACCCTCAAAGTCACAGAATACATTGATACACTGATGTTCAAAAACAGTTGAAGCAAACTATTAGACAAGCTCCCTACTGCAGATCGGTGCTTGTTCACTGCTGACAAAACATGATCCATTGTTAAACTAACAAAAATGAATTGATGAATTGAACCTTCTGTGAAAAAGGCTAAAAATGCTAAAAATACTAAGGCATGCCAGAGCTGGCAAGAATGGGGAATCAGGCATTATGTCAAATTAAAGAAAATTAAAGCAAATTAAAGAAAGTTTTACTTCTGGTGTTGATGAGAAATTTGTGAGAAACTGTGTCCAATCAGGTAGATCTTACATTGCGGTGTAAAAGTTGGTGTAAAATGTGTTTTTCTATTATACACTCTGAAAGTGTTGGGAGGATCTCTGATATTATTTTTCCATCAAGACTTTAAATTGATAAAATATCCTCCTTGCTTTTAGTGCCAGTACCTGCATCAGCTGGAAAGTTTTATTCAACTTCCATGAAGAGCTTGATGTTAAGATTTACATTATTGTATGCATGTAACTATTTTATCGCCAACATTAAATGCTGCAGATTTTATTCATGTTGTGCTCAAATAAGGGTAACTATAAATGCAGTTTTTATGAGAGGTTAATTAGCTTAACAACTAACTAACTAAAGCAGGCTAATGCAATTTAAATCTTGCCGTTCTTTTAATTTAAAGGGGCAGCGGTGGCCTAGTGGCTAGGGAGTTGCCCCGCATCGGAAGATTGTGGGTTCGATTCCTTCACAAGCAGGTTGCTCTGAGGTACCCTTGAGCAAGGTACCGTCCCCGTCACTGCTCCCCGGGTGCTTTCAATAGCTGCCCACCGCTGCACGGTGTTTGTGTGCATGGGTTAAAAGCAGAGGTCCAATTTTGTTGTGGTTCACGCTTCCTGTGCTGTGACCTCACAATGACATGGGTTGTCACTTTCACTTAATGTGATGCTAATAAAATATTTTTCATTCTTAAATTGTTTTAAGTGTTTGTAGCATAAATGGTCCTTTTTAGTTAGTGTGAACAAGTTCAAAATACAATCATAAATAGTGGCTAGAGACTAGAAAGTAGGGGGTTCGAATCCCAGCTCAGCAGGTTGCCCTGAGGTGCTTTAACATGGCTGCAGACCTAGCCCTGCAACTTGTCATAGTCATAACGGGACAGCTCTAATGGCCTTTCTTCTGTGTTTTTGAAGAAAATTTTTTAAAAAGTGGAAGTGACTGTTTGTCATTGTGAAACAGCACAACAACCAACAAAATACAACCTCTGCTTTTCACCTATACCTCTGCATTCCCTGAATGTAATACATTAGACAAATGGAGCAGAGGCCAACCATATCCCACCAGCCATATCTGGGGAGCAGTGTTGGGGATGGTACCTTGCTCAAGGGTAACCTTCTGGTCCGGACCTTCCAATCATGGAGCGTCATCCATAACTACTGGGCCACCAATGTCCAAATGTGACCGCAAGCATGTAAACATTCAGCCTGTTATAGCTTCACTTTGCTTTCATGCACCCACCTATAAAGTAATCTTAGGTCATGTCATGTTTGAGTGATCTGACCATGATGGTCAATTTCAGACTTTAACATAACACAAAAAAAAAATCCAAGAATCTAGGTAGGAACTGGGGTGGTGGTGGTCTAGTGGAGGTACTTGCCTATGGACCAATGGCTCAAGAGGTCCCAGTTTCGAATCCCACCTCAAGCACTACCACCACTGGGTCCCTGAGCAAGACCCTTAACCCTGAGTTGCTCCAGGGGGACTGTCCCTGTAATCAGGACATGGAAGTCGCTCTGGATAAGAGCAACTGCTAAATGCCGTAAGTTAACTGTTTTATACGTATAAAGACTAATAAGAATATTCTTACCTTACTTTGTAAGGTCCCAGTCCTGTCTCATCGCTTGTAGGTGTGTATTTGTTTGTTCTTGTTTTCTCTTTGCAAAGGACAGTTGTAAAGTGAAAGTGACTATTTGTCATTGTGAATACACAGCACCGCACACAGTGAAACACAGCAAAATTCTTTCTCTGCATTTCACCAGTCACACACAGTGCAGCAGGAGGCAGCCATGGAGCAGTGATGGGGAAGGTACTTTGCTCTAAGGTACCACAGGGTAACTTGCTTGACCAGGACTTGAACCCACAACCTTCGGAACATAGAACCTAATCCCTCACCAATAGGCCACCACTAGTGGTGAGCAGTGCAATCAGAAAGACGACGTGATGCTGCCTCCTATCTAATCCTGCACTGTCCTGATTCTTATGTAAGAATTCACAAGACAGTAGGGATAAAAACAAAAACCATATTAAATGTAAGTTTTTGCACAGAAGATGCAAGCTAATGTTGAATTTAATGAGTACTGAAATGAGTGGAGTACAGAAATAAAAATTAAAAAATCCTGAACCTGCAGAATATGTCCTTGGGATGAGATTGGGTGTACATATAAATAAAACTACAGGTGCTTACAGACAGTTTCCTGTAACATATAAGAACATGTATGTGTCCATTCTGGGAACGCTGAAATTCATATAAAACAAGAACAAAGAAAGAGCTTCTAAAAGACAAACAGATGGAAAGGGGTGTTTACAGGAACATTCATGATGGCTCCTATTTTCAGAATCGTTCCCTATTCTCATAGCTGAGACGTGTTCTACAGTTTCTGCTCTATTATGATGATTTTGAAACTGCTAATCCTTTGGGTTTGAAGAGGGGCATCCAAAAACTTGGCTGCGTCTGTTTTATTTTTAAAAATCTTGCCCCAAGTGTAACTCCATACTAATGAATGTGCATCTTGCATCTGTTTTCCACACTGAAGATCTAAAAGCACATGACTTTGAAGAGATACAAAAACCTCATACTGATGATTTGAAATCACAAGGAATACAGCTTTCAAACCATTTTTTGGCTCAGTATTTCAAATAACAAATAATCTTGCATAAAAGCCTTTTTAGCGTCTTTGGAACGCTTTCATGCAACACATTACTGTAGATTTCACGTGTAAGGAAGTTTCTGTAGTTTCTGTATTTACTAATACAAGACAAATTTTGCATTTAAAACACATTGAAATTGAATATTTTATTCTATGCATGCATGAGTGAATAGAGGATGTTGTACAGAATGAACTTAGGCTGGTTCCTTGTTAAAAACGGAAGTATCATTGAACATGCCGGGGCAGCGGTGGCCTAGTGGTTAGGGAGTTGCCCCGCATTGGAAGATTGTGTGTTTGATTCCCTCCCCAGTGGGTTGCCCTGAGGTACCCTTTAGCAAGGTACCGTCCCCGTCACTGCTCCCCGGGCGCTTTCAATAGCTGCCCACTGCTGTATGGGTTAAATGCAGAGGTCCAATTTCGTTGTGGTTCACTGTGTGCTGTGCTGTGACCTCGCAATGAGGGTTGTCACTTTCACTTTATAGGATTCATAGCTTTTAATATGGACACACAAACTATTCAAACAAACCAGCTTCTTGAAGCAAAGAGAAAAATGCAAACAGTGCCTAAGCACCACCGAATGATGCATGATGCTTGCGGGGTAAGGATTGATAGGTTATAGCATCCCAGACTGTCTGATCACACAATTGCAACTGCTAAAAATGAATAAAGAAAAACAGAACCTACATGACTGTAGCAGTATTTTCTTTTTTTTTTGTCCCTGTGCATTAAAGCTGCAATTTTAGAAGACTAAAGAAGAACACTGCAATTTTAGAACACTAGGACACTAAAACAGCCACTTGAGCTGCATGTAGGAGGTGTGATGCAGGTTAGATGTTTAAAGGGTTAAAGGACTAGTTCTTTTAAACTTCATTTTTGAAAAATTATCAGAATTCGCTGAGGCGACCCCTAATGGGAAGAGCCGAAAGAAGATGAATCCTAACCATAACACCTTCCATTTGAATTTAGTGGAGAGTTAAAACCATGTGACTTTTGGCATGAAAGAACCTGTGATGGTGTTTCAGATCTACGGTATGACTGGATGCTGCTCGTTTATGGGATGTTCATCTTTAAAGAAAGGGAGAAGAGATCAAATCAGGTGTTTTATGAGTTATGTCAATATTATCCTCTGTTTACAGATTTGAGCAGATTATGACGTATTCTGTAAATTATAAATAATCCAAAAAAGGTGAAAAAGAATTTACATGTCACATATATGTGATTTAAAGTGCTTAACGTTTCAGCTCCACCAGCAACCTTCCAGCAGCAGTGAGTGGAGGCAGAACTTTAATGTAGTTGAGGTATTGGACACTTTCGGTCTGTGTTTAACATCATGAGCACTGCAGGCCTAAATAGTCTGTCACATGCAAGTGTAATTTCAGGCACTGTATGATTTATCTGTTAAAATGATAATTTAGAAAAATGGACAAATACATAATGCACAGCTTATGTGTTTATTTATTTATATATATACAGTTTTTTTTATATAACAGATAATATACAGTGCCTAAAACTACATAAAGTCTATGCTTACATTATCTTCAGTGCAATAACATTTGGGCTAAAGGGAAAAAGTGTTGCTTTTCTGTTTTTGCCGGAAAAACTGATTTGATATTCAAATGTATTTTACCCTGAAATAAGCTCAACCACACGCAACTCAAGAAACTTGTACTCCAGAGGTGGAACATTTTTAATCCGGTCAAATAGAAGATGATTTATATTCATAGCGTGTTTAGTATTCTAACCATAGGTTTGTCTATAAAAGTAAGGAGGGTTTTTGTGAAACCTTTCACGAGGGAGTAAATGTACTAGCGGTTACTATAAAGAGACTCGGCGATGCTTCCCAGCTGCTTTAGCCACAAGGAAGAAACACTTGCCTCAAGGTACTTCTTTTCCTCTCTCTCACCTCCATCCATAAATCTGTGCTACAGTTATCGCCACAATTAATCTAGCCCCTCTCCCGCGTCTTGGCACGGCTAACGTGGCAGCTTTCTAAATACCAGAGAGGGACATGCTGGAGCACAGCATCATTGTTTACTGTCTGTCATTACCTGCCCAGCCTTGAAAGACCCAGACGTCCGAAGCACAATTAAGCACAGCACACTGCTGCTCCTACCACCTCTTTGCTGCAATGATAAATATTCAACAGTCATCCACCACATATGGGAAGGAACAAACTTGGGGCATGAGCCTGCCCTTCCTTGGAATATGGGGATCCAATTGGAGGGGGCAGTTGTGCAAAGGCGGATTTCGGCACATCACATCACGTACCTTTGATCTCCGGAGGCGGGAGGCTTTACTCCATCTTGAGCTCTGGCAGCAGCGGTGAGTTGAGCTACAGTCACTCGACTTCTACACAGCGCTCCACATCACAGGACCTCTGCACACTCAGCCAAGGCTGCTGTCTGCAGCCTCAGGAACAGGCCTGTGGGAAGCAGGGAAGGACATTATAAGCATTCTTGCCGCAAGTGCTTGTTTTTAACAGTATTAGAACATCCTGGTGAGAAAAACAAAGACAGCACAGCTATGCATGCCTGAAGCCTACTTCTGTCCATAGTTAATGATGACAGTATGCCCTGCTATGTTATTTTATTATACAGCAGATGGTCAAAAAGTGGTCAATCTCACATGTTTGCACAGAAAATCAGAATTAAACCGCATGTCTTTTAAACTTAATGAAAAAAACAGTGCATTTTATTGTTGCTACAGTCCTTAGGGAAATTACAAGCATTGTTAAAATGGAAAGGCTTCAAAACTCTACAGAGAAGACACTTCTACACATTCGAATGCATAATTACTGTTTATTTGCTACATTTAACATATTACTTTTCCCAACAGAGGACGTTACTTTCACAGAAATGTAACATTTAACATGGTATTTGACAGAGATTGTGTAAACATTTGAATGCAGCTGTATATGAACAGAAAATGAGCTCAGTCAGAATGTATTTATTACTCTTTTATAATAAATGTGTATTATTTTCATTGTGAAAACAGGTTTCACAGTCGGGGAGCAATGGCTGGGACAATTGCAGCCTTTCACTTTCACAGTGACTAGAGTGAGTTTTCAACTTCTCTACTTTTAGACATTATCCTGGACAGTGTTGCTATGAATAACAAAACAAAGCTAACAGCTGTTTGTTTCCTTTACAAAGGATGAGGCACATACTTGATAGATTCAGTGTTCCCAAAGATGGCTCTGCTCACACGCGCCGCTTTGCTTGACAAGATGCAGTAACAGGTAATTGTGCAAGCTTAGACTAAACCCTGTATTTGGTGTATTACATTGCATATTATTATTAATTTTCCTCCATTACTTCAACCAGAATAATGTCGTTTTGTTGGATTACGTGATTGGAAATATTAATCCTATCAAAAATGGTTTGAGGGTTCATTTGCATGTTTGCATCATTTCTGCAAAGGCCACTATCATGATGATAATATACCGCACATCCCTACTGCATGTGTTGTTTTCCAATACATAAATGTGAACCATTTTCAATACAAAATGAGTTCAAATATCGGTGCATTGCCTTCAATAGTGGGAAGACTGCCAGAGAGTGTGGCCTCTGCCAATGATACTCAACCAGGTTCATCTGGCAGCTGGAGCCCTCTGCAGCTGAATGCAATGGCCCATATCTTCAGCACTTGGCATATATTGCAGGAATTAGCCACGTAGGAAAAGTCAGCAGCTAATAGCATATGAAACGAGCAACAGCGTTTAATTACCCATGGTTTATTTAGGCATTTTCTTTCTTTAAACTGATATTGCCATCCGTGGTATGTGTTGGTCTCCTGCCATGCCACTAAGCCT
>CM029382.1:16021206-16058973 GCA_017165825.1 Hepsetus odoe
CTTGCTTTTAAAACTGTCAGTTACAAATGTGTCATGTTCTCTGTGTAAATACCAGGAAGCAATAGCTGAAATCTTTCTCTCAGTATATATTCATATATTGATCTCAAACCCAAATGTCTCCAGTGGTCAGCAAAACAAATTAATTGGTTGCTCCAGTACGTTCAGAGGTCACTGTATACACCACTCATGATCTACAGAAAAAAATGAAATGCAAAATTTTATTAGCTTTATTCATAACTTTGTGGACAGAATTGAAAGACCTATATTGAATTATATATATATTTTACCATCACTTCCACAACTTAAGTTAAAGCCGGTGCTTCAAAATAGATGTTGTTGTAAATTCTTCATGCCACAGAACTCTATCAGGCTATGCTCTGACAGTGGTTTTCCTCCACAAGACATCCTATCGCTAGCATTTTTGTAGATGGCAGAAGAAAAGTAGCCACTGCCATGAATCGCCCCTCCCCATTTCAGCTGGGATGAGAGCTGATGTCTTCCTGGTCAATGATGCATCGTTTACAATTCTTTCACATGCTCAACAAAACCTACAGTGATCACTGCTGTGCTTCAAATAGGAGGCATTATAGAAGAGACAAATAGTAGTATAGACCATAATAATATATGCTATTAGACCATAATAACTCAAAAGAAAACGTTAACGTATAAATTGTCTTATGGCGCAGGTTCAGAATGAAAAATGGGTTAGACTGAAGGCGACATATTTTCTTCTTCATTATAGGCGATGTTAAGGTCTTAAGATGTACATTAGTACTATTAGATGCTTTGACAGATTTCTCATGAAATTCATTGCAGTAGGAAATGCTTCACATGGCTCATGCTCACAGTGGAAAAAGAGCAGTCAGCTGTACGGGCAGCTTAGTCTATTTCATTTTCTTTTTATATTTCTTTTTTAATATTTATCATTAATGCAACAAGCAAAATCCTTATTTAGGCAGAAACTATGATGCAATTACAAGAATCTAACCTGTAATGTGTTATAAAAAATGGCATTACGTTAATGTGTAGTTTCATGCAACATTACCAACAACACTTATAGGCAATAAAAAGAACTTAATAAGTAAAGCAATGCTAACACACTGTGAATGTTCAGAATTTCCCTCTGCTTTTATTGAGGGAAGTCATGTCAATTTCATTCTTGTTACTCACTTAAAAATAAAAGCTCAACTTTAATGCACATTGTGCCTGTTTTGGAACAATAGTCATGATATTTTAACAGCCGGTCCTGCAATTAGAACGAAAGTCATTTGGTTTCAGCCACAAATGCCCTGAAAACTGCTGCATATAAATGACATTTCTTTTGTGAATGCTACAGGCTACATAATTGATCGGAAATCATCAGTTTAACACAGACATTTACAGGCGTTTCCATTTTCTTGGGAGAAAAGTGCTACGAGTTAACATTTGTAATGGAGAAATCTCATTATTACAGGAAATAAAATATTTATGATTGCATTAGATGTTACCCTTGATAAGAATTAAGAGGTTATTATAGCAGCTTAGTGATCACAATTACCCATTTCTCACAAGATGGGCATGCTGTATTAAGATGAAATCAGTAATTACTGATTAAATCAAATGCAGCACTGCTTTGCTTGACAAATTTGAAATAATGGTTTATGCATGATGGGGAGAAGGCACTGTTCCGCGAGTTGCTTTAGGGCATGTGTTTAAAGTATACACAATTAGAGCCGAGAACGTTCCACCTTAAATGTAGCCTTGTAAAAATGCCTTATGCATAAGCTCTTGGATATTTTGCCATGGAGATTCAGCAAGTCTCAAAGACAAGGCCAGATTTAAGACGGGCCTGCTGCTTCATGTTTGAGAAAGTTGTTCAATATTCGGTGGATGCTGCATGTCTGATATTTGATTAATACCAAGCTGAACTCCTATGATCAGTGAAGGATTTGATCATTAAAACTACCCTAAGGACAGAGCAGTGGGTTCATTCTGCACTTCACCAAAGAGAAGAGTGCAATCTCAAATCTTCAGAGCATACAAGGGTCACTAAAGGAATTTTAAAAGTTAGTGTAATACAACTAATACATTTGACGTATTACTGGTTATTGATATACAGGTTCAATGTAAAGATATGTAATGTGGTTAATGCACAACAGTACATTGCATTTTATGCAAAAAATGAATTCCAACATTTGCTTTGCTTTCATATTCATTCAAAATTGATTCACTAAAATAACAACCTAGCACGGGTGAAAGTGTATTTGCAAACAAGGGACCTTTTGTAGGCAAATAGGTGTAAAGAGTTTAGTTAGGGTGCAATTGTTCTTTTTTTATTTCCATAGTGCTCATTTTAGGAACACCACATGATTTTCCTTACGTAGAAATCTTTTCAAAAAATTTCAGAATGTCTGTTTTCACAAACACTTCTGATCCCAGAAAAAAAAAAAACTAAAATCAAAGTCTATTCAAAGCTTTGATTTTTAATGTACTATATCTCAGCCCCTGTGATGAAAAGTATTAAGAAACAACTCCTAAATGTATTCTTCCTCTTATCTGAATTCCTTTTAATTTTCATCGCTACCTTCTATTTCCTGTGATGATGTTTTCACACCCCAAAGCCTCTGCATCTTTCCCTGATCTTGTGTTCATCAAGAACGAGGCATCCTTCTAGCTGCCTCTAGCCCAAGATCTCAGAGCTCTTTCCTCTCCTAGAGAAACACATTTTCTCCTACAAACCTTTTTGTTGAAGATCTGGTTATTAAATATCTCTACTGCATGGCCAGATCTACCATCTGAGCAAACTTGAAAGGGCATCTTAGGGCCCTGTGTGCCAAAATGTCTTTAGTATATACAAAAAATGTATCTAATAAGGAATACTCATGCATTTTAATAATGTTCACAGCTTGCTAAATGCCATACAAGCTCCCCAGCCACGTAACTAACATTATGTATTGATCAATTTTATTCCCACCATGGCAATATCCTTTGGCCTGGGATGACTGACTGTTTATGTTTGCTGGGTTTTTTCACTTTCCTATTTTAACTTGGCTTTTTATGTTCCTTTGAAGTCCTTTAATAAATAATAAATTTGGTGCTGAATGATATCAATGTTTGTGTCTACAGTGATTTATTCAGTAAAACAAGATAGTTTGAATTCCAGGAAGCAGCTCTATCTGTAACATGCCAAACCGGTTTGCTATACGTTCACACTGTGGGTGGCAAGAACATCAACATTCGCTCTTGCCGCTGTCAATTGTAGATCTATATTTGTGCCAAGGGACCAATTGTTGTTCATAGACAATGAATTGTATTCCCACTTAAAAACGAGCTTCCTGGTGTGAAGGTCCAGTGTATAAAATGTGCTGTATTTCTGCTTCTTCTTTTTCTTTCGGCTGCTCCCATTTAGAGGTCGCCACAGCGGATCAACTGTTTCCATTTCTTCCAGTCCTCTGCATCTTACTCCTTCAAACCGACCACCTGCATGTCCTCTCTCATCACATCCATAAACCTTCTCTTTGGTCTTCCTCTTATCCTCTTACCTGGCAGGGTCATCCTCCTGATATAATCCTCATCTCCCCTCTGCACATGTCCAAACCAACGCAAACTCGCTTCTCTAACTTTGTCTCCAAGACGTCTAACCTGAGCTGTCCCTTTAATATACTCATTTCTAATCCTGTCCATCCTCGTCACACCCAACGAAAATCTCAGCATCTTTAACTCTGACACCTCCAGCTCTGCTTCCTGTCTTTTCATCAGAGCCATCATCTCCAACCCAAACAACATAGCTGATCTCACTGCTGCTCTGTAAACCTTCCCTTCTACTCGCTTCACTTCAAATCACTTCAGCCACTCTTCTCCACCTATTCCAATCTGCCTGCAGTCTCTTCTTCTCTTCCACACTCACCATTTTTCTAAACTGTTCATCCAAAGTATTTAAACTCCTCCACCTTTGCCACCTCTACTCCCCACATCCTAACCACGCCACTTTCCTCCCTTTCATTCACACTCATGTATTCTATCTTTAACCTTCTCACTTTCAGTCCTCTCCTCTCTAGAGCATATCTCCATCTCTCCAGGTTCTCCTCAAGCTGCTCCCTACTCTCATTGCAGATCAAAATAGCAGCAAACATCATCCACGGGGTCTCCTGTCTAACCTCGTCCGTCAACCTGTTCATTACTATTGCAAACAAGAATGGGCTCAGCGCTGATCCTTCATGTAATCCAACCTCTACCTTAAATGTACTGCAGATCTCACCACTGTTACTCTGCCCTCATACATATCCTGAATTAATCTCACATACTTCTCTGTAACACCAGACTTCATACAAAACCACAACTCCTCTCTAGGCACCCTGTCTTTCTCGCTTTCTCCAAGTCCACAAAGGCACAATGCAACTCCTTCTGATCTTCTCTGTACTTCTTCATCAACACCCTCAGAGCAAACATTGCATCTGTGGTGCGCTTTCTCCTGAAACATGAAACCATACTGCTGTTCACTGATCATCACCTCTTTTCTTAACCTAGCTTCCACGACTCTTTCCCATATCTTCATTCTGTGGCTGATCAGTTTTAGCCCTCTATAGCTACTACAGCTCTGCATCACCCTTATTCTTGAATATCAGTACCAGTACACTTCTCCTCCACTCCTCAGGCATCCTCTCATTTTCCAAGATTGTGTTAAACAATCTGGTCAAAAACTCAACTGCCATCTCCCCTAAACACCTCCATGCTTCCTCTGGTATGTCATCTGGACCAACAGCCTTTCCATTCCTCGTCCTCTTCATTGCTGCTCTTACTTCCATCTGGGTTATTTGCTGCACTTCCTGGTGCACTATCCTTACATCATCCAATCTTCTCTCTCTCTCATTATTTTCATTCATCAGCCCCTCAAAGTACTTATTCCATCTGCTCAACACGCCCTGTTCACCTGTGAGTTAATTTCCATTTCTATCCTTAATTGCCCTGACCTGCTGCACATCTTTCCTAGCTTTGTCGATCTGTCTTGCCAAATGATATAGGTCTTTTTCTCCCTCCTTGCTCCAACATCTCAAACAATTCCCCAAACACTTTATCTCTAGCCTTCGCCACTGCTTTCTTTGCCCTGCACTTCATCCCCTTGTACTCCTGTCTACTTTCTTCATCTCACTGACTATCCCACAACTTCTTCGCATGCCTCTTTTTCTGTGTACACTCCTGGACTTCTGGCTTCCAACACCAGGTTACCTTATCCTCCTTCTTTCTTCCAAATGTCACACCAAGTACCTTTCTAGCTACCTGCCTTACCACTTCTGCAGCATTTACCCAGCAATCAGGTAGCTCTTCAACACCTCGCAGTGCCCGTGCCTCCTGCCTGAATTCCACATTGCGGTTCTCCTCCTTCAGCTTCCACTACTCTGACTCTTCCCTCACTTTCCTCCTCTTCTTTACCCCCAAGGTCATCCTACAGACCACCATCCTATGCTGTTAAGCTATGTTCTCCACTGCCACTCCTTTGCAGTCTCCAGTCTCCATTTGACTGACCCTCCTGCAAATGATATAATCCATCTGTGAGCATCTTCCTCCACTCTTATACGTCACCCTGTGCTCCTCCCTCTTCTTAAAATAAGTATTAACTACAGCCATTTCCATCCTTTTCACAAAATCTACAACCATCTGACCTTTAGCATTCCTCTCCGTGACACCATACCTACCCATCACCTCCTCATCACCTCTGTTCCCTTCACCAACATGCCCATTAAAGTCTGCATTATCACTCTCTCTCCCCTGGGTACACTCTCTATCACGTCATCTAACTCACTCCAGAATTCTTCTTTCTCTTCCATCTCACAACCAATTTGTGGGGCTTAAGCACTAACAACATTCATTATCACACCTTCAACTTCCAGCTTCAAACTCATCACCCTATCTGACACCCTCTTCACCTCCAAAACACTCTCTACATACTCTTCCTTCAGGATAACTACTCCATTCATCTTTCCATCCAAACCATGGAAAAACAATTTAAACCCTCCTCCAATTAACCTGACCTTACTAACCTTCCATCTAGTCTCTTGCACACACAAAATATCAATGTCTCTTCTCTCCATCATATCAGCTAATTCTCTACCTTTGCCAGTCATGCTGCTAACATTCCTCACTTCTGCTCTCTACTCTCCTCCCCTTATTTTTTTTCTCTTGAAAAGAGTAAACAATCTTTTAATGACATCTGAACGAGGGTCAGTATCCCTGCTAGTCTTCCTCGACCTTAGAGCAGCGTTTGACACCACAGACCACAATATCTTACTGCACAGACTAGAAAACCTGGTTGGTAAATGAGGAACAGCCCTCTCCTGGTTTAAATCATATTTGACCAACCGCAATCAATTTGTAAACATAAATGTTGAAATGTCAGTTCGTACAAAGGTTAGTTATGGAGTCCTGCAAGGCTCTGTCCTAGGTTCCCTACTTTTCAAATTAGACTCTTCACTGCTATGCTCGCTCTGGGTTTAGTAATCCGGAAACATGGAATTAGCTTCCACTGTTACGCTGATGACACACAATGATATATTTCAGCCAAACCAGACGATAAACTCAAATTTAAAAAGACTGAGGATTGTATAGGAGAAATGAAAGAGTGGATGTCACTCAATTTTCTTATGTTAAATTCTGAAAAGACAGAGGTCCTTTTGCTTGGTCCTAAAATTGCTAGAGACAAACTTTCAGGTTTAATGCTAGATTTTCCTAATTTTACAGTTAATCTTAAACCTACTGTCAAAAGCCTGGGCGTCACAATTGACACTGATCTTTCTCTAGATACACACATTGGAAATATTACTAAAATAGCTTTGCTTCACCTTAGAAACATTGCTAAACTTAGAAGCCCACTCACACTACATGATGTAGAAATATTGCATCAATATTGGACTAACTCCAGTTAGTCCAGAACGCAGCAGCTAGAGTCCTCACTAGATCTAGAAAATGTGATAACATTAGTCTGATATTATCTAGACTTCACTGGCTTCCTGTGAAATTCCACATCCACTATAAATTTTTACTACTAACTTACAAAGCCCTAAATGGCCTCACTCCCAAGTATCTATCCAAGCTTATCTCTAGTTATGAACCTTCATGCTCCCTTAAATCGCAAACTGCTTTCTAACACTTCCTAGAATTTTTAAATTAACAACAGGGGGAAGAGCCTTTTCATTCAAAGTCCCCCCGTCTCTGGAGCAGTCTTCCACCTACTGTCCAGGACTCAGACACACTCTCAGTATTTAAGTCCAGGCTAAAGACTTACTTGTTTAGTCAGGCTTTTAGTAATTAATTTTCCTGTTAGTTAAAAGGTGCAGATCCAGGGGTTCACGGATACAGAGAATTCTACTGCAGATTCTCCTGCCTATTCTAGGGATCTTCCTTATGGTCAGTATTTACTGCTCGGACTTACAGCTGCCACCAGTATACTGGTTGTATTTTCTTGGGCCACTTTAAGTAGGGACCTCCCACTGTATATTGAGAAAACCCCACGAGACCTGCCATTTTGGACATGCTGTGACCCAGTTGCCTGACCATCACAGTTTAGCACTTCTCAAAATTCCTCAGATCTTTACCGTAATGTGTAAATAGTAGAAACATGCTGCATAATATTTAACCACCTCATTGACCAATCACATTGCAACAAGATAATCAATATTACTCACATCACAGTGGTTTTTATTGTTGTGGCTAAATATTGTATAAAACCATACTTATCTAATCAGTCTTCAGGAACACAGGTGGCCTCTGCTCAAACAGCAGGCTGATGAGAACACAGAGAGCACAACTGAGAGTCCTATGCTTGTTTCCAATGTTTTGCTTGTTTCATGGTTTCTGCCAGGCACTGTTTTGATTTTCCCCAGCAGCCCCAGCTGTCAAAAACACCAGCGACAGCATCCCACTCTCATTCAGCCTTGCAGGTTCTTCCTCAAATGCACATTTGAGCAATAGCAAAGAACACAGCCAAGGACCAGATGAAGCCTCATTAAAAGCAGGGGGGTTTTGCAGAAAAGGTTTTGAAGATGATGGATTTTTCAAGAGTTTTGCCCTTTAAAGATTGCACTTCACATAAAGCAAGAACAATTACAGATATGCATTTTCTAAAATGACTTCCTTAGCTTCGTTCATCCATCAATACTGCACTATGTTATAAATACTTTTTGGGATGTCTGGAGCTACCATGATTAATTGATGACTCAAATTAATAGTTGTAGAATATCTGTGATTTGTTAGAGGTTTCCTATGTACTCTGTCCAGGGAAACCTGTTTTGGGAACATTTAAAAGACCATTTAATGATTTAACATTTGGCCTTTTTTAAAGGCTCTGATTATTGAAGTAATTCTTACAAATAAATGCTTAATTACTCATTTATTGACCTAATTGTTTGTGAATGCCTGAATGAAGTTACAAACTGTGTGCACTTTTTTCAACTCAAAGTAATCGAAATAATACTCGAATACTAATATAAGCAATGGCAGTGGCTCCAAAATAAACGTGTGGCATTGCATTCGCAAACTAGAAAGGCATAAGGACCGTGCATGGGGTCTGAGCCAATTCTCTCTGACATTTGGCAGTGTCATCAATCTTCATTCTTAATTCATAGAACCACACAATGGGCTGTGGCAGAATGGGTCCTGGTCTGCATTGAGACCAGCAGTCAATCTGCTGTGGGCTGGCAGCCCTGACACCCGGCGGCAGCTAGCCCTCCAGTTACGGAGGAATACAGTTTACTATCAGCCTGTGCCATGACCCCAATTGAAGAGGCAAATTCAATTCAATGCGCAGGAGGCAGGAGAACTTACAGGGGGGCAGCAGGGGGAAGAAAGCCAAAGCCGGCTGCAGGGGACCGATAAAGCCATTCGAATTCAGCCCTCATCCTCTACACAGCCAGTCGAGCCGGGTGGATATGGCTGTATGAGTTACTTGTGCCTATACTTCACTATAGTACGCTACAATGCTCCCGTCCTGCCGTCAACCCATGCTCAGAGAGCGGGAAATGTTCACACCATTGGAGCGATGAGGTCATGTGCAGGTTATGAGGGCTGCATTCACATTCCCTCATCTCGAAGTGACATTGATCCTACATTTCTCGTGACAGATCTGATTTGAAAATGCCAGATGCCCTTTACACTTTGATTTCCAGAGTTGTTGGCACACATTTTAAAGATAAGCACAAAGGCTTAGGGGAAAAAACAACTTTGGGTGAAGTAGCTTCATCAAATAATCCAGCCTTTAGCTGAAGTAAATTTGTTAACAGAACAAGAAATTCCTCCCCAAGAAATAATTCTTTTCACAAAAAAGAGTCACAATTTTTGCAGCTGAAATAACAAATGAAAAAATCTACAGTAAAATCTGGCAGCTATGCTAAACCTCACTGAAACCAAGTGGGTGAGCTCTAAAGAGGAATGCAGGGCCTCGGAGGAGCAGGAAAGATTCTGCAAGAATGAAGGATCTCAGATGCCCTGTTCCGTATTCACCAACTTCATAAAATGTCACAGAGCTGTTTTGTTTTCAAAGAGATGAGATGAGAGATTTACCTTTACGACATTTAGCAGACGCTCTTATCCAGAGCAACTTCCATGTCCTGATTACAGGGACAGTCCCCCTGGAGCAACTCAGGATCTTGCTCAGGGACCCAGTGGTGATAGTGTCAGATGTGGGATTCAAACAGATGTGGGATTCAAATCAGGGCTTTTAAACAGCATGCCAAATAGCTTTATTCTAAATTTTGTCAACATTTCAGAATATAAACTTTTAATAAACACATTTAAAATATAGAGAGAAGTAAAGTTGAAAAGCTAAAGCAGGGAAATGCAAGATTAAATCTGTTAGCCAGGGGAGGTGGGATTTGAGAAGACAGATGTGAACTCAACCCAAGCCCAGAATAATTTCATAAATGATGTCCCAAAACGAACAAACTCCTTATGAGAAGTTGGGTTGCATTGGAGGAATATTTTAAGCACCATTTTTATGTAGCTGATTCCAACAAGGCAGCTTAGAAGCAACAATAACAAATTTGGCAAACATTACCATAAAATAAATACCAATGGAAGTTAGACACCCCCAGCTCCGCACTACAATTCATCAGTTAGGCTGAATTCACTCATTCTTCATAAGACTGTTCTACCTCACCGCAGCTGAAGGAACACAATTATTGTTGGAATAAAATATTGGGAATGTAATTTATTTTGTGAATGTGCTATACCATACTGTACCAATACTCCAGGAATGTCCTTCAGAATAAATTATACCTAATATTTAATTATAAATAAACAGTAAATTATTGATTCAATAAAGCTAAAAATGCAATTTCCCCTCCGGTACAGCTCAATCAGCCATAACTTTAAAACCACTAACAGGTGACATGATAAAGGTTAAGGTTAGTTGGGATTCAAGGCTACAAGTGATCACTTCTGGAAGTTGATGTGTGAAGCAAGAAAAAATAGACAAATAATAAATCTGAGAGACTCTGACAAGGTCCAAACCATGATGCCTTAAAAAGTGTGTCTGAGCATCTCTAGGATTGCAGCTCTTGTAGGACATCAACAAAATCTAGTGGTTCTGTGACACAAATGTGCACATCATCATCAGAAACCGACTATTGAGCAATAGAGGAAAGTCTGATGAATCTTGTAGATCATGTAGATATTTTTGTCTCTTTTTCCATTTTTCTGCTTTTCTACAGGAAGTAATATGAAAATGTTTCGGGTTATATTGATGTAAAAAGAGGCTTACAAACTTTAAAGGATCATATCACACTGGAGTCTTCTAGGGAGACTCCAGCTCCAGCCTGATCCTGCTCTCTCTTCATCATACGCCTGCAGCTAGTTTTTGGAATCATTAATTCTTGTATATGTGCCACTCATTAGGAATACCCTTTGCTTCATGTTTCTGGAGGTTGCTTGTTATTTGTTTTGCTTTACGGATTTGTCTTTTTGATTGTTTCCTGTGTGTTTTGACCCTGCTGGTGAAAAATACAAGTATTGCAGTGTACCTAAATGGCATAGTTATTTACATAATTACATAACAACAGATGAACCAGTAGCTACTGAAGATGTGTTGATTAGAATGTCTTTGACACTGTGATGGGTAGATGATGTGTATGCAGTGGTTCATACCAAAAGGGTCACTCAAGATGCCCAAGATTTACTGATGTACATCGAGAGCTTTTCAATCAGGTTAATGAATGAGTTTCTGTAGTAGAAAATCAAGAAAAAATTTTTTAAAAATCCTTGCATTCATTTGGATGCTAATGTTCCATGAAGCTAAACATTGTTGCAGACTAAGTGCATTCCTTCATGCCAGTAGTATTCACTATTGGCAAGGGTCTCTTTCATGAAGTTTATGATCCTTGTCACATGGAAAAGCTATTCAGGAATTGACATTCAGTGTGCATATACAGTATATACACAAGCATAATTAAATCGAGACAATCACAATAATGTCAGCGGCCACTAATACTAGTAGCTAATGTGATGAAATATGTGATCCCACTTAGAGTAGCTATGGCTTACTTTCAAAAGCACATGTGAACATGTTACAAATACACATGCTAATAGAAAATTTTTATCTGCAAAAGAAGGCTATAAAAAGGCTAATACAAACATTTTGATGAACAGCTGGCTTGATCAGGTGGAAAGTGGAAAGAATAAAAGTCTGGCAACAAGCACAGATCAATCTGATGCAAAGGCTGTGCATCAGCAAATCTGAGTCGGGATGCCTACAGCAGCTGGGAACAGCTGCATGCATACTCAGTGGTGTCATATTCTGCACAAACTCATTTCATTTTCCCAGATAATAAAGACACATTGTGCTGTGTCATTGATGAGACAAGGGGGCCGTACAATCACATTCATGTTCCAGCCATGACTGTAATTCTTCAGCACTGTGCTATCAGTAAATCTAACTATGTCTACTAAAGCCCGTCTGGTCTCCAATAACGACATTCTCCTCTACATCCATCAAAACCTGGGGATAAATATGTCAGGCAAAATATGTATTGAGTTATTAGCAGTCAACATTTTTACAGTGAGTACGGAGCAGGATTATATTGAGCACACTGTGAAAAGCGGCTTCATTAAAAACCCCAGAGACCAGCAAAACCAATAAACGAGGAGGAATGAAGGAATGTTGTGACAGGCAACATGTGTCATCAGCAGCGCCAGATCAGTGGCTCACTGGGCCTTATAAACCACAGGGGACTATAATTCATCACAGTGTGGTGGGACAGGAAGGGGTGCTCAATGAAGTCCTTCAGAAAGGGAAGTACTAACTGACATAGACATAGAGTGAGAGTGAGAGTGAAAGAGTGAGTGAGAGAGAGTGAGAGAGAGAGAGAGAGATAGAGGATATATATGAGATAGATGATATATATGAGAACATAGAAAATGATGGGTAGGAATAAAGCAAAAAAGGGAAAAAAGACATTCAAAACGAAAAATATATATGGTATAGAGAAGAAGGAAAAGAAAAGAAAGACAGAAAAAGACAAAAATTTCAAATAGTAAGAAAAGCACATAGGAAAGAAAAGAAAGAGTATCAAAAAAGAATTGAAAGAAAAAGAGCATGATAGGAACAAATAAAAACAACAGAGAGAGACAGAGAGAGAGAGAGAGAGAGAGACAAAAGAAAGAAGGAAGAAAGAGAGACAGTAAGAGAGAGAGAGTACGGGGGAAGAGAGACATGCCGAGATATAAAGAAAGACGGGGGAGAGGGCTGGATGAGTGCCAGTTCGGTGTAGGACAGAACAGTGTCGTTTAAGCTCAGTGCTGCTGAATGGCAGTGGCACTTCCTGTGGGCCTGCAGGTGAGACGTGCATGGAGTACAGAGCAGCAGCTTCCTGCAGGAACAGCCTTAAATCAGCAGCAGCTGGGCCATCAGCAGCCCCCTCAGACCGCCGGACCACTCTGAGCACGACCCACTTGGAGATTAGCAGCACCCAATAGGGCTGGGTGAAAAGATCGATAACAATAATTATCAGACTCCCATCATTCAATAAAATTAATATGCTGTTTCCAGTGTTGGCTGCAAGGGCTTAAACTTTGAATGGCTGCTATTTCAGTACACCGGGACGGTGACGTGCATATTTCACTTTCCAGACAAGGAGGGACAAGCCACTCATTCACTCGAAAACACAAACCAGTGGGACAGCCAGGAAACCAGGAAGCAGAAACCAGTAAGGCACGTTCAGAAGAGCCATCTCATAAGCCACTCCATAGCCAAGTGAATCAATTTATTCTTTTGACTCTTTATTATATTTAAATGTATATAATATCACGTCCTTCGCCCTGTGTGAGCTGGGATGGACTCCAGCACCCCCCCGCGACTCCGCTTGGGACAAGCGGCAGAAAATGACTGACTGACTGACTGACTAGAATATCCATGTTTTATGGTATATTGAGTAATTTAAATGTTATATATTTATATAACATCGTACATGTGTGAATATATGTTTCATTGAATGGCAGAAATATATTGCTATACAGTTTTTGTCCATAAAACCATGGCACCCACATGCACAGCAACTCGTGTGAACGTGGGGTTCAGCTGAGGTGAGCTGAAAAAGTGGAGGTGGGGGGCTTCTAATACAAATGATGCCTTAAGCAGACGTCTGCAGTTTTATGCAGCGGAATGAGGAACTGCAGCATCGAGGTGGATAGTTTTCATCAGCAAGCATGCTGTCGTTTCTGCTGTCGATTCGTTTTTTCGGCTTCCTCGAATGCCACAGGAGGAGCATTCTTTGAGATTTACTTTGATACCTCTTGAAAGCTGACAGTAACTTGCCCTGATTATGAATGCAGGAGCCGCTCTGTGATGCATACCGAAAGATAAAAAAGCTAATTGAGGTGCACGTTCTGGGTTCTACTGCAACTGTGATAAAACAAGACAGCAATACACCCAGCATATATCATATTAGCCAGAGAAGCTTTGGGACCATTGCAAGGCCTACCATCAAAGGGCTTTATGATGGCCATGCAACGATTTAAAGAGAGTAACAAACTGCGCATCATCAACTTCTACATCCATCATTCCATTACAAGCTGAACAGGCATAGCTGAGCAAATAATAGAATCATGGTGAAAATAACAAAAGCATAGGAAATCATTAAAAGCATTGTTTAACAGAATCTCAAACAATTGGAATATTTAACAAGGATCAGGCCCTTGCCCTTAGCACAATGTCTCCTCAGGACCTCTGAAATAGAGAGCTGTTAGACGTGTCATTGTTTCTGTTCATGCCTGTTACACCCAAAGCATCTCATAAGGGCAAGATCCGGGCAAAGATCCCCATCAGACATTTTACTCAAATGCCATTCTCTGGAGAGCAGTTCAAAGACCAACACACAGTATCAGCAGTTGCAGATCTAACACACACACACACACACACACACACACACACACAGAGAGAGAGAGAGAGAGAGAGAGACATAAAAAGGATGATTAAAATGATGCCAGCGATAATAACTGCGCCAAATATGGCTTTGCCCCATACGTTTGTAGTCCCAAACACTCAAAAAGCCAAACCTACAGTGTTGAATGCCAAATTTCTGGCACCCCTAGACAACTGATGTTTTTTTTTGTGTTTGTTTTTTCACACTCATTGTGTTTTACATATAGGGAAAATGTGATTTGTGAAAAAAACACATTCTTATTTTCCAGGAGAATGAGCATTAAAATGGTAGAAAAAAGGAATGAATATATTCCTATACCCCCCCCACTCACCCACATTTTTCCTGCCGGCCCTGGGTACTAAATCACCAACGCTACAATTGCAGGCCTTCTTCTCTAATCGTTAGGCCTCTGTAGAGGATGTATACTTATTTTCAGACAGCAAAATGTGTTAATTTGGACCGAAAGCATTCAAACGTTTGCACATAACTGCACATCAGCTACGTATTCAGGCATCTGACAGCACCTGTATCACATATACTCTACTGCACTAGCACTGCCAAGCATGTCTAATTCAGTAATTGCAGAAACTGTCATTTCTTTACTGCAGCCGAAGCAGCACTGCTCTTAATAGTGTTGGTCCTGGGAAAAAGAAATAAAATACTGTCAGTTATGTAAATTCCCAATTGGATTAGGAAATAAACATAGTGCAAAAGCTAAGAAAACCAAGAAAAAAGGGAATGAAAATGTATGCTTTTCCTATTACTGTTTAGAGTAATAGAGTAAATAGAATAAAACTGACAAATCAATATCTACATATATATATATATACTTTAGGATTCCATTTAGCCACTTGCTCGTCCTAAAGCTTCCAAGAGCGTGTGTTTGTTCATGGATAATATTCACCATTAAATTTGCATTAAATTCCACAAAGTAAATCTCATTTTCAAGGGCATACACTTGATCAAGATATTCAGAAGTTAGCTGAAAACATTCTTTAAGCGTACACACCTACTGTAGGCCTCTCTTTTTGCATCCTGGCCTTGCTTTCACATTAAAACACAGTTTTGTGTTTACATGAAATAATGCCATGTGCATAGAATTCCTTCTAACAGTTAGCCCAATTTCAGTAATTTGTTTTTGGTTTCAAATTAATGCTTGTTGCAGCTGTTTTCAACCTTGAGGCAAATGTTAACCCAAATATCTCAATTCCATTTATAGGTTCAAATACCACAGCTAAATAAAGGTTTGGCATCTCGTGATGATGTTGATGGCTGGGGTGACAACAATGTGGATAATATGGATAGTGATAATGACCAGGAGATGGTAATAACAACCATGACCATGACAAAGCCCACAGTTCTGATGATAATGAACAGCAAATGGACTGATGCACAGGGGTTTGCACTACAGTCCCACTAATAAATCATACAAGCCATCCTTCTCGTTCTACAAAGTACATCTGAAAAAATAGTTCCTCAAACTAAGACCTTTTCTCAAAAAGTTCCTCTATCAAAGACCTTTTCACAGCAAGTGTTGCCTCAATTAATACACTCTGAGCAATATGGGACAATGTTTCATCTTCATATTCTTCTGCAGATGGCATTAGGCTCTTTCATTAGAGCTCATGTTTGTGGTAAACTCATTGAGACAGCCTCTGATCATTATGGGCCCCGCTGCTGTAGCTTATCTATCAGTTCCGCTTCGTGCCTCTGCACGGGGGCCATCCCAGACCCTTCATTACATAAGCAGGCCCATGCTCCAGGGAGCAGGAGAAGGCTAATAAACCTCTAACTGACAGCAGACTGATGTCCAGCGGTAGAGACCGCCGAACGCCTCATGCAACCAGGACAGCCTTGAGCAAAGTTTGGGCTGAGGCCATCACGCCAATTTAATTCTAGTATTATTAATGAGCGCACAGTGCAATCCAGAGATCTGTGACTGATTACGGTGTGCTGTGAAGCCTCAAGTACACATCCAGGACAAGGCTAGGAGTAGCCTAATAGGCCGGAAGGCACTGCATTAGCAAGGGCCACTGACAAATATACATTTTATTAACTATGCCACAACCAAGAATGACATTCTCAAAGATGTAAATAACTGCACAACCAAATAACAGAGACATCTGTTAAACTCAGCTAACATCTCAAAAGCTGAGAAGAAAGTAACAAATGCATCAAATTTATTTATTATTTCCCTCAATCTACTGTCTGATTTTTTTTTTTTTTTTTTTACCCCTAAGTCTACAGTGTGCACAGAAATGGCTTCAGATCTTAGTTCGACCTTGGACTTCTTCACCTGCTAAGTGAGAGCAAAGCTTATTGTTGCATTGTGGCGCATGTCACTCAATACTAATGATTCATCTCCCCCTTGAGATGTCATCCTCCATGTTCTAAAGCGATGCATAACCATGGCACCCTCTGATTATCATGTGACAGGCTGAGCAAGGACCTGAGTCAAGGTGAAGTGGGACATATGCATCTCAGAGTAACTGGTTTGCACGGAGTAGAGGGTGGTGATGGCCTTCTTCAATTTCCAAGGTCCTGGAACTAATTTGACTGTTTCAATTGCGAATCAGCTGACAGTAATTGATTTTCGGCCAACCAAATGAAGTCTTGACTGATTGAATCAGACAATGGATTGAAAAACAAACATCACATGCTCAAAGTTCAAACAGTGCCAAGTGGCATCACCAGGCACAAATGAACTCCTACACTGTTCATTTGAGAAAACACCATCAATTGAATGGTCTACAGAAAAACCACCAATGTGAAAGGTGAAAGCTAATGAATAAAGTGAAAAAATCTCCAAGTAAACAGTCTAAAAAATGCAGGTTCCTAAATGGCTCACGGGCTGAACATCTTCCAAGAGAAAGCTTAAATTTCAACTTAATCTTTACATCACGTGGCTCAAACTCAAATGGAATGGAACCGAATCAGGAGTTTTTTTTCTACGCAACACATATGGTTTGTTGATTAATTTGTTTTTTTCTACGTAACTCATTTAGTTTTTTGATTAATTAGTTGATCAGTTTGTCAACTCTCACAAATGAGTCTATCACTATAATCCACAACAACTAATAGTCTTAAAAATGCTAATAAATTTAGGTCATGACCAAATAAATCTTTGGTCATGCACTCCTTTGAATGACTGGTGCTGGTCCACCTGAAGTACCTCATGGGACACCTGCTAGACCACCTGCAGTTTGTTTGGTCAGTGGATGACACAGTCAAATGGGATTCCACTACATCCTGCAACATCTATTGCTTCCTTTCTGTGTCTGTCACTACTGTGTCCTGTTCATTACTGACCATCCCCATTCCATTTCTTTCCCCACATATCCGGGGGGGCCCGCTGTGGTCATTGCCTGAGTCCAATACTGGTCTGCGCTGTGCATCTGATGCGCCAAGGGATCCTGGCGGCTCACCGGTACCTGGGGACGCGCTCGACTTGCTGAGCCTGGGAAGCAGCTTAGGACTCTGTACTGATCCTGGGGTTAAACCCGAACTAACTTTGTACTGCTAGTATACCCAAGGGGGTTGGGTAGCCAGTCGATCTTGGACCCTTAGAGGTTTTTTTTCTCCACACAGTGGAGTTTTTGGTTCCTCTCCTCCGTAGTCGTCTGGCTTTAACTTCTAGCCTTCAATTTTTAGACCATGACTAAAACCTATGTCTACCATCTATGTAAAGTGCTTGGGGCAACTCTGTTGTGAAAGGTGCTATGAATTGAATCTTGACTGACAGGGACTTATGCATGGATCCTATTTGAAGACTTCAGCTCAATAGCATTCAACACCATCGTCCCAGGAATCCCTCTCCTCCAAACTTTCCCAGCTCAGTGTTCCTCCTGCCATCTGACAGTGGATCACCAGTTTTCAGACAGCCAGGAAACAGCAGATGGGGCTGGGGGAAATCACTTCTAGGGCACAGACAGTCACCGCTGGATAATCAAGATTGTGTCCTTTCTGCAATACTCTCCTCCCTTTATTCCAATGACTGCACCTACAAGGACTCCTGAAGTTTGTAGACAATGCCACGGTCATTGGACTCATATGGAATGGTATATGAAGTCTGCATATCTGTAGGAGGTTGAACAGCAGGTGCTCTGCTTTAGGGAGAAATACTTGAAGCTGTACCTGATCAAAACTATGTAGATGACACCCTCTACCACTGCCTCTCCTCACAATATCTGACAGTCCTTCAAATTTCTGAGAGCCACCATTTCTCAAGACTTGAAGTGGGCAACTCCATCCTCAAGAAGGCTCAGCAGAGGATTTACTTTCTGTGGCAACTGAGGAAGTCTGGACTTGTACAGGAGCTGTTGCATAAGCTCTTAACTGCAATCACTTCACTCTGTCCTGTGCACTTCCATAACAGTCTGGTGCAGTGCAGTCACAATTTAGGACAGGAAGAGACTCCAGAGAACAGTAGGGACAGCAGAAAAAATCACTGGTAAACTCCTGCCAACCCTCCAGGAACTGTGCTGTTCAAGAACCAGGAAACAGGAAGGAAAAATCATCATGGATCTCTCAAAGCGCTGAAGACAAACTTTTTGAACTCCTCCACTCTGGCAGGCTCTATAGAACCACACATGCTTAAACACTCTGACACAGGAACAGTTTCTTCCCCCAGGCCATCACCCTCATAAGCAGCAGATCAGTACTGTCATTGACTGTTAACTGTTGAATAATTACTTAAAAATCATAACTCCACTCCCACTCATGCACATAAAAGTGGTTGCTGCATCATAGGTGATGCTGTTATTTGGACTATTACATATTCATGATGTTTTGTGATACTCCCTGCTAACTGCACTGCATCCCACTCTAGCACCGTACTCACTTTGCACACATTCACAAACATGAATATATAAATATATAAACTTGATAACCTGTTTATCACCAGCTATCTGCTGCTATTTACACAAATGTCATGAGTATATTGTGTATATAACGTGTATATGTTGTGCTTTTTTTTGTCATTTTTGCATTGCATGTATATTCTATGTATATATTATATATTATGTAAGCACTTTGTTGAACAAGGGAGGAAACAAATTCCTTGTTGGTGCAACAGACCTAGCTAATAAACTTGATTGTGATTTATTTTTCAGTGTTCAGTTAAATCAAACAAACTTAACGGTTGTTATACGGGACTTTTAATGGGATAGTATTGGCTTTCCTACTGAAAGCAGTTGAGGATATGAGTGAAGTGTTGCCAGAATTGTTCATTTAAATTCTCTGTTCTGAGTGAATTAGCCTGATACCGCCATTCATTTAGTATTTTTGAAATACTGCTTTATCACGAATGACTCCATAAAGCCAGATTGGTATGCTCAGTTAGTTCTAGCTAATTTACAACCAAGGTTCATTAAGCCTTAAAATATTTCCTCACCCATCTTCTTTGTAAAATCAGATCTTTGAGAACCATCCACTGGAAGGTGTCCAGTAGGAAACAAAAAGAAGTTGGGATTGCTCCAAATAACCTAATAACTGAAGAAGTGCATGCAAAAGAAATAAAATATCCACACTGATCAAAATACATCACGATTCCTAGGCCACTGTTCCACTCCATCTTGATTATCCCAACAGATATGAAGATGAGGAGACTTGTTATGTGTGGGATTTTGACCTATAGCCTATGAAGAACCATGTCAAGTCTTCTGCATTAGTAATGAAGGCAGGTCAAGCACTGAACCATAATAGGAGTCAACAAATGAATATGATAATCTGCATTCTTTCTATCTGGCCCATGGACACCCTAGTGTGAGGCTGATGAGCGCAGTATTTGGCAGCTCAGTGCTAGGTGTGATTTATAAGAGGCTGCCCCAGACTTGCCCTGATTGAACTGATTGTCTCATTCAGAAGCCTTGGCTACTTGTGGTGTCTACAGCCAGGCAAGGTAAACTGGGTTTCAGAGACGGGCAAAGGTTGCAGTGTCTCACACCCCAAAATCATGTCCCAAGTTCCTCTCTTTTCTGCAAAGTTCTGGTTATTAAAACAGAACAAGCCTGTGTACTTTTGTGTGGATTCTGGTTATATAACATTTTGTCTGCAGGATTAGTAGTCAAGTGCAGTGATCCGCTTTACAAAAGCACTTCCTCATTTCAACTTTCAATAAGTCTTTTAAAAGGAAAGTATCTTTTTCTCTAGATGCTGGAGGATGACATTTCTAGTGGTTCACCCAATGGAAAGTCTTTTCTCAAAGTAGGCTGTAAGGTTGACCTCTTCCTCTGATCCTATGTGTTCAGAATCAGCTGTAGCCAAAGATTGACTAAGTTCATTTTATACCCTACCAACTGAACCAAAACTGCAATAAACATCATTGTTTTCTGTTGGAGGACAAATTCAGAGACAAGCCCTTTGGGATGCATTTAAGCACTCTGGCAAGACAAGCTGAAGATGTCTGTCACAGTTGCGTGGACATCCCATCAGAGAGCAGGAGGCAAATCAAAACATCACTAAAAATGGCTGAGTTGCAAGTTCTGTAACAGTGCCAAGTGCAAGTTATCATCTGAATGTGTAAAAGTGTGTATGTGACTGTAAATAACCCAAAGGATAACGGGAAGGCATTGTTAAATGTATCCAGCTTGTGAGATTTATTTCATGATGCAATCTGTGATACTGGCTCAATGATAAAGCGTTGCAAACAACAAAATGCCAATAGAAACTGCTACGTCAGTTGAACAAGAATCAAAGCTCAGCCCAGAAACGATACTGCAGACACACTTCACATTCTCGCAAGTGCTTCTCATGCTTGCAGAAAAGGAATCTTTCTTTTATAATGGAATAAGGGCAACTGTCCTCTAGAAGCCTCCGGCCATATGCTGAGACTGAGAGGGGCAGACAAGTGGTCCAGTAAGTGGACAGCAGGGAGGTGAGAGTGACTGGATGCAGGGTCGCTCGGACAAGCAGGAAAGTCGAGTTTGCAGTCTAGCAGAAGAACATTGTTTTGCAGACTCAGAAATTCCTTTTCATTCTTCACTATATTGCTGGAACAATTAAAGCCCTGAACAATAGCTTGAGTAAACACATCCTTACGAATGAAACTAAAGCTGCAAGTCCTTGACAGTTTCTTGGAGGGACGCGGCAGTAGGCAAAACAATCTCAGCCCTGGCGAGTTTCACACCTCAAATCACTGGTGGGAAAATTAATGGAAAAGTGGGCGTAATTTTTTTTTAAGATAATTGCTTGTAAAGTGCACTGTGTGACAGCCCCAGTTTTGCAACATTTCACACGCATACACACACAAAAAAAAAAAAAAACAACAAAAATGAAATCTAATGCTTTGGAAATTGCAAAAATGCAGAAATCTGATCTCAATTCAGAACAATAAAAGATTTCATTTAACTGTACTAATTGCATTGTAAATACAACAGAACCTCACAAGTCCTTTTGATAGTATAAAACCGGTTTAGACAGCTTTGCTCCATGCTTGAATGAATTTTGCAACCCCCTCTGTCTGTTACTTTCAACTATTATAGTGCTCAGATTTGTCCTAAAATGCGTCAGGGCGAAGACATAAACAAGAGTTTTGATCGATTGATATGCCTGTGACTGCACTGTGCCGGCTGCCGCGCCTCTGAAACTCTTGAGGGGAGCGAAATTGGTAATGTTGACCGTGACCAAATGATATGGAGCATTTTGAGGAACTCTGACAGAAAAAGAGTTAGCAAGGCACAGGCGAGACCGTGGAGTTCAAATACAGACGGCTCAAGAGTTCTTGTATCTGGCTGAGGGAAAGACTAAAGGGCACGAGTGATGTGGCAGGCCATCCTGAGCCATCTCCCTGAACCATCTTCTCCTGATTAAAGCCAGGGCCTCTGAGAGAGAGAGACAGTCACCACAGGCCAGGGCTGTGTGAATTTAACTCACTCTGCCTTAACCACCGAATCAGTGACTGGAATTTAATCAGCCTTCACAAAGCTGAGCGATGCCCCTGAGTGCAGCCGTTGAAAAGGGAATTTGTGAACTCAAACATGGTCAGATTTCTAATTATGGAGGGGCTGCAGACACAGTTGAACATTGTCCTAATAATCTCCTATGCACAGGCTGAAGAGGCTGGAACTGATCTGAACTGAAGGCAAACTTCTGAAGCGTTAAAAACTCGCTGACAGCGCAGAACAGGCTGTATAGTTTGTTCCAGTGATCCTGTTCGCAGACCTCGGCCTTGACAGTATATATACATCAAAATAAATATTGGAGAGGTCACTTCTCTTGGATCTAACAAGAAGGCTTTTGTCTTGTTTTTGCACTGTCCACACTGCAGAGGTTGCCACAGATCTGAAAACCACCCAGCAGGACACAAAACAAATTCAATAAACCTGCAATTTTCATGCCAAACTTTTGGAGAATCCAAATGAGGCAGCGATCTGCCCCTTGACTTGTTCTATAGAAGACTTTGCACTTGAAGGTACTGTGGAAATGAATTGCTTCATACCTCAGAAAGTGAATCACTCGTGAAGCACTTGTTAGTGTGTGTCCATTTATTTGCAGACACACACAGAATCATGCCTGTTGCAACACTTGTGTATTGAATGCATATTCTCTTTCTGGGGTGAATAGGAAGGAGAGACACAGGGGTCAATGGGGTGGGAATAAGAGCAAGGGAGAAGTGGCAACTGTAGCTATGTTTCCATTCAAAAGATTTCTAACATTGCAGCACTTTAGTTTGTTGATCCAGGATATTTTATGAAAGTCAACGATATTCTTTTTTTACTTTAACATATGACTATTTTTCAATGCCTGAAATGATGCAAATACCTCATTTTCCCAGGAAATATGGCATGGAAACATATACAATTATTGATTGTTATCAAAATTGGTCATTAAATTATGTAAAATAAATAAGTAAATAATGCTCATCAATAATTTTTTTTATGAAGGATCTATTTTACATAGCTGCTTATTGTCCCAGCCCTCACACATTCAACCATTCTTACTGTTCTTTCAGAAAAAGAAAAAGACGCCTGCAAAATGCTACAGCCCTCCCAACATTGAATACGATCTCTCTTGTAAAATTAATTGATCAAATGATCAAAATTTGCATTGGCATCAAGAATTGCATGTTATTGTCAATTTAATCATATGCAATGTTTGAAGAAAGTGGAAACAAAAATAATTAGGTTCCATAAAGCAATCTGCAATAAAGTCAGGAGCACAGAAGGAAGTACATACAGCACTGTGCAAAAGTTTTAGGCAGGTGTGGAAAAAATGCTGTAAACAAAGAATGCTTTCAAAAATGGAAGTATTCATCATTTATTTTCATCAATCAACAAAATGCAGTGAATGAACAAAAGAGAATCTAAATCAAATCAATATTTGGTGTGACCACCCTTTGCCTTCAAAACAGCATCAGTTCTTCTAGGTACACTTGCACACAGTTTTTGAAGGAACTTGGCTGGTAGGTTGTTCCAAACATCTTGGAGAACTAACCACAGATCTTCTGTGGATGTAGGCTTCCTCACATCCTTCTGTCTCTTCATGTGATCCAGACACACTGGATGATGTTGAGATCAGGGCTCTGTGGGGGCCAGAAGAACTGATGCTGGTTTGAAGGCAAAAGGTAGTAACACCAGATATTGATCTGATTTGGATTTTTCTTTTGTTCACTCACTTTACATTCTGTAAATTGCTAAAAAATAAACAATCATTATTTATATTTCTGAAAGCGTTCTTTGTTTACAGCATATTTTCCACACCTGCCTAAAACTTTTGCACAGTACTGTATCTTTTTAAGCGACACCACACTGGAGATTTGAGATCTGAACTGTTGGCTGATCAGAGTGTAAATTCATATCAATTTTTGCTCTTTCACAGTTTTCCCTTTCTATGCCCACATTTCAACAAAGGGTTTTTTGGGGTTTTTTTCTGCTGAAACATGGCCTGTTCTGTTAAGTGAGGTCAGCCGCTAAGCATCTTGAAGAAGCTGTTTCGCAGCAGTGGAGCAGCGGTTCCAGTATCAGCGTTCAATTAACGTCGTCATGCCACTGTGCGAGGGGAGAGACTGGTGAGATGAACTCCTGAGGCGATGCGAAGCTGCAGTGAGACGTGAGGGTGTGATATGGCAGAGGAAGATAAGAGTGGAACTGTACGCTCTGCCGATATACCACGTTCAGCACTGATACCAAGGGCAGATACACAGTGGGAAGGATAGAAACAAGGAAGAAAGAGGGAAACACTCATTGCAGACAGGACTAAACAGAGCAAAGAGGGTCTATTAAAGAGAGTCAGAACACACCCAGGGAAAAATGTATAAATGCATATTTATACTGGTGTTACTCTTTATAATTCAACATGCACTGCTTTCCTGTTAGAGCCGCATACATTTTCACTCCTTTCAAGTTTGTGATCAAATGATCATAACGCTACAATGACACAGAAGAGACTTATCTGGTGATATTCAAATATCAGCTAGGATTAGTGTGTATTGTACTACATCTTTAATACAGTGGTGATGTAAAATTCAAACACAGGTCATAGAGTTCTTAATAAAACGGTTACATAACATTCATAACAGAAATGCTGGTCCTGAACAACCTCTGCCATCCATATCGCATCGTCCCTAATCACGTAGTTAACAAGAACTTCCTGACCTACTGTGGATGTGTTAGAGGTGAAATACACCAGAATGCATCCAGCAATAAGATGCAATGAAATAGAAATGTTGGGAAGACATAACCAAAATACAGAAATGAAGAACTTAAAGCCCACATCACATTCTGAAAAGATAATATAGTTGTAAGACTCCACAACTCATCAACATAACATTACATTGCTTGTTTATTATTATTATATATTATAATATAATATATATATATATATATATATATATAAGAAGATAGTATATAGAGTATATATATATATATATATATATATATATATATATATATATATACATAGTATATATATATATATATAATTATTGTATATTATTATTGTATATTTATTATTATTATTACTGTATTGTATATTATATTATTATTATTATTTTCTATTATTATATGTATATTTATATTTTGCAGCATTTACATTTTGGTTACTTTGTTATTTATAAGGTATAATTCATTCAAAACTTATTTATTACTGTATTATTCTTGTAGATATGTATATGTATATATATATAGATATATATAGATAGATAATTTATTATTTATTTATAGCTCCTCTACTTTTCTCCTGTACTTGTTCCTGTTCCTCTTTCTCTATATCTTTATATATTTTTTTTCTTTTCTTTCTGTACACCTGTCATTTTTATAAGAGCCCTGTAACGCCCAAATTTCCCATTCGTGGGATAATAAAAGATCACTCTGCTCTACTCTACTCTACTCTAATATTCAGACTTTACAAACCCTGAAATTCTAAAGCAAACTGATCAGTGTGATGAGCCACTATTTAGTAGTATTGCTGCTCTTTATGGGAAGACTGAACCATAAACACAAGGCAGTGTGTTCAGTATTTTGCAAGTCTGAAAGTTTCACAAGAGTTGATTATCCAATATAGTCAATATGTGATCCTGGACAGTGTTCTTTTATGATTGTTTTTAATGCTGGATGCTTAGTGGCACATACTGTGTTTAAGCCCATATCTAGCTTTGAAAGGCTGGATCAGGAAAAGTGGTGTAGGTTTTTTAATGTTCTATTTTGAAACGGTGTTTCAGATCATAAATGTTACATGTGAAATATCTACCTGGAAAACAGCTTTAAGCTTAACTTTACATGCATGTGAAAAAGAAAAATGCATAGACTAATATAAAAGGCCCATATCCTGCATTTTTCTTGCATGAAATCTTTTTAAAAACTTGTTTTTTAGGTTAAATTAAAGTGTTCTTAAAAAAAAAACAGCTTTAATTTTCAAACCTTTGAGAAAAAACATACATTCAGTCAGCTGTCTCCAGACTTTTTACTGGTACTGGAAGGAGAGAACAAAGGTTAAACAATGAACTTCTCCACTGTGTGATACTTTTGCTCCAGATACTACAAAGGCTAATGATTAGAAAAGTCTCTGAAAACTCCACAGCATTCTTAGCTGAAGCAGAGATATGAAGCAGAGACGGCTATTCACAAGAGGGGATCTCTTTCACCCACACTTGCTTTCTGTGCCAGATTGCCAACTCAACTTTTCTTGCCAGCGACAAATGCACCTGTGCCTCTTTCTGTGTTATGCCCTGTTGCACAAGTCCCTGCTGGCATCCATTATCTGTGATATATTGAGAAAAATGCAACAGCTTCCAAAGAATGTGCTGCCTTTCCGTGGGCTGTATTGTAATCTTCTGTCTGGTGTGTGAACAACATTTTCAGCGTCTCCAGCTTTTCTAATATGACCCAAAAATCATGATGGAAGCTGCACCATCTTCAAGTTTCCAGCATAAAGTCTGCTCTAATACCACATCTCCTCCTGTTTCCAGCCTTACACTCTGGAAAGCTTTTATGAGCAACAGTAATGGCTGAGATGAGCATTGTTAATTGATATATCCACGCCTGTTGGGGGTTGGACAAATTTTAGAGGCTGGTGGCAAAAAAAAGTTTAAACTAATGAAAATTAGTAACCATTTTAGTACTTATTTAAGCTTCATTCCAGCTTTACTCAAGATGAGTATTTATCTTTTCATTGGCAAGTGATCTGAGCAGTTAAAGAGTGTATATTTGTTTAATGTGCTTTAATTTAAGTTTGGGTTTAATTAGACTGCAACAGAAAAAAGTGCCCCACTTTTTCCACATTTTGCTGTTATAGCCATGATGCTCAAAAGTGAGCTCAGGTGCGTCCTGTTTCCACTGATTTTCCTTCAGAAGTTTCCACAACTTGATTGGAGTCCACCTGTGGTAAATTCAGTTGATTGGACATGATTTGGGAAGACACACACTTTTCTATATAAGTTTAGTTGACTGCATGTCAGAGCACAAAGCAAGCCAGGGAATTGTCTGTAGACCTCAGAGACAGGACTGTATCGAGGTACAGATCTGGGGAAAGCTACAGAAAAATTGTAGCAGCAATGAAGGTCCCAGTGAGCACAGTGGTCCCTATCATCCATAAATGGAAGAAGTTTGGAACCACCAGGACTCTTCCTAGAGCTGGCCACCCGGCCAATCTGAGCGATCAGGGTAGAAGGGCTTTAGTCAGGGAAATGACCAATGACAGTCACCCTGACCGAGCTCCAGCATCACTCTGTGGTGAGAGAAGAACCTTCCAGAAAAACAACCCTTTCTGCAGCCCTCCACCAATCAGGCCTGTATGGTAGAGTGGCCAGACGGAAGCTACTCCTCAGTAAAAGGTACATGACAGCCTGCCTGGATTTTGCAAAAAGGCACCTGAAGGACTTTCAGACCAAGAGAAACAAGATTCTCTGGTCTGATGAAACAAAGATTGAACTCTTTGACCTGAATGCTAAGATAATTTATGGAGGAAACCAGGCACCGCTCATCACCTGGTCAATGCCATTCCTACAGTGAAGCATGGTGGTAGCAGCATCATGATGTGAGCATGTTTTTCATCTGCAGGAACTGGGAGACTAGTTAGAGTTGAGAAAAAGATGAGGCTTGAAGCTTATTGAACATCTCTGGAGAGATCTGAGATCTGTGCGCCAATGCTCCCCATCCAACCTAATGGAGCTTGAGAAGTTCTGTTTTATTTTGAATAAATTTGCAAAAGTTTCAAGCAAACTTTTTTTCACTTTGTCATTATAGGGTATTGTGTGAATTATTTAGAAATAAAAAACTAATTTAATCTATTTTAGAATGAGGCTATAACATGGCAAAATGTGGAAAAGGTTGAGCGCTGTGAATACTTTCCGGATACAGTATATGCAGATGTCATCACATTGTCCACACCAAGTGGAAATGTATATATTTACACAAACAATGATTTTAATGGATTTTTGGTAAAGTCAAATCTCAAAGAAATGCATCTGTGCGCAGAAAATGAATTGGTCACTTAACAATTAAATTTATCATCCTACAGCAATCATGACAAAGCCCTGGTTATCTGCGTATCCATAACAGCATGTGTGCAGTTTTATTTAACGAGGGGCCACATCTTCATTACTACTCAACAGTAAATCAAGCCTGATATTATGAGAATATCAAGAGAATACTGCACTCACATATTATCTGAGATGAAGGTGTTTGAGCTCAAGAGACAGCCTGCCAGGGAATGAAATGAGTTAAGGTGTCAAGGTTTATCTCATGTTTTAACCAAAAATAAGCCCCAAACCTTAAAAATCCAGGGCTTTCTGCATAATTTTAAATGAAATGACAGTGAAAATACATATTTAATGTTGAAATCCGCATACATTTACACACATTTTGAGGAGTAAATGCATTAACTGTTTGTAAATTCCTATAAATTGTAAACAGTGCATAAAAATGGTGCGTTTCACTCACCACTCCAAATGGAACTAAGGTAATTTTTTAATTTGCCTAGAATGTAACATGAAAATGATGAAAATATAATAAGAATAATCACATAATTAATAAAGATTAGACAGTGAAAGCAGCAGTTAAATAGAAAGGATAGGATAGTAGGACATTTCAGTCATTGCTGTTTGTCCTTGGAGAGTAATAATGTTGACTCCACAGTGAAAATGTCAATTAAGCATTTATACTGGCAAAGCCTGGTCCCTGGAGTCGTAACACCAATCAGTTTTATTCAAGGAAAAAAAGCAACCTTTCCACCAACCTTGCCATGATTTTGCAATCAGTGCAAACTCCAAACAGTCCAACCGAAACACAATACATGAACACTGTCTTCCTTTACCCAAGTAGACAGAGACAGAAAAATAAGAACAATAACAGCTCCTCTGTTTCCCTTCACAAACAAATAAACAGCAATAACTGCACAGTGTAAGAAACCCAGAAGGAAACACAGTTTTAAAATGCTACAGGTGCTACATTTTTATGACACTAAAATACAGCACAGAGCGCATGACTCATAGGATAATCAATATTAAAGAAATAAAAGTTGCCTTGACATTAAACAGAGCCTGTGCGTTTACGTCAACCTTTCTTCTTTGTGGAATTTTCAATACCATTAAAAATGCATATTCTTGGCATTCAAACTCCTTAAGGAACTTTGTCCATTTCATCTTAACCTTTCCTCCACTCAAACATTTCCCATCTCGTACTACCTTCACTTTACAGAGAGCAATAATTTAGTTCCAGTACAATGCAATCCTAATGGAGACTGAAATCAGCTCACTCTCTTTCCAAAAATGAAAGTGGCTATTTTCATCTCCCAGACACCGCAGCCGGCATTCTGTCCTAAAACTGTGGCACGCTCTGCATTAGCAAATGATCTTGTCCAGACAATCATTTTTTTCTAGCGATCTCTATGCTGCTCTCTGCCATATAGTCACTGCTAAGCACTGAAGAGAACCAGAGGCCACCTCCATTGACCCAAAATAAATGTGTTAAATGCACCATCGTGGTGTAATGAATAAAGCAATGGGGTTTCCACTGCAGTTGCGTAGCCACTGTGGACCATTTCATCAGTCTTGGTGACAACATTAGGCAAACAGTTAAGACACGAAGACATTAGAGTTGGGTCATGCAGATAATTACCCAGGTCAACAACACAAGACTTGCCACCAAACCAATACATGATTCTGTACAATTCTTCCATACAGATTTTAGAAAAGCCGTCCATTTATTCACATCACATGAGAGCTGCTCACAATCGATTAAAGAAAAAACTCAATGCATCACTGTATTCTAAGCCCCTACAGAAATGCCAATAGAATCCTCCAACTCAGAGGCCATGTCAGAATCAGCAGTTTCAGTATCAGCAAGACAGCAACAGATAAATCACAGGTACTCAGTTCCTTTTATACTTTTATTGCAGTTTTATTTTATCATTATAGTATGTATTATAGTTTTATTGCAGTTGTCATGACTGGTTATATCACATGCTAATATAAAGTCAATTGATCAAACACCACAGTATCTGTCATGACAATTGACAGTAATTGTTAGCTGTTTAAATTTCAGTAATCTTAGTAATTGCTTTGATTCATGAATTTTGGTTTGATTCATGTTTTTTTTTGTTTGTCTGTTTGTTTTTGTTTACTTTTGTTAGCGTATTTTTTGAATATACAGTGTTTTGAAAAATTAATTGCCTAGTCTGCACAGTCATGTGAAAAGTAACTGCCTCCTAAGTCAGCCACCCAACTAATGAACCAAATTCAATTTATAAAGGGATCATTTAGACTAGTCACATTTAAGACTTATAGCTCCCAGCCCTGTTGAGTCTAGAAATCTATTACATGCAACCTTTCCAGCAATGTGAAGTTCCCTAAAAGTTAACCTGAAGCTTAGGCTGAAGCTCAAATACATTATATTTTAATATATTTATACATTAGGTACTTCATACCAGCTCACTAAATAAAATGGGTGGTAATTTCTTTCATTAATTTGTTCCAGAAATACAACAAACAATCACAAAAAGTCTTTATCTATTGCAGGTTACATTTCTTCAACCAGTGCTCAGTGTAGTGTATAATTACTAAGCAGGAAAGAGTTAAGATGTAGTCAGTGGTTCGTAAAAAGAGACCAGCCAATATTGAAGTCCCACACAAATACTGCAACTTAGTGCACTAAGCTGAGGGACCTGGGACTGAACTCCCAGCTGTGCTGCAGGGTGCTAGGCTTCCCCACTGGCAGACTCCAAGTGGTGAGCGTGGGCAGCATTGTGTCCAACACCATCACCCTCAGCACGGTAGCTCCTGAAGGGTATGTGTTGAGCCCCTTGCTGTAGACTCTACAACTATGACTGCATGGCCTCCAGCAGCTCAAACTCCATGGTGAAGTTTGCTGATGACACAGTAGTGATCAGCCTCATGTCCTACAAGGATGAATCAACCTACTTGGTGGAGGTGGAGAATCTGGCAAAATGGGTAAGCTAACTACCTCCAACAGGACGTCAGCAAAACCAAGGAGCTGACTGTGGACTACAGCAGGGAGTAGCAGCGCTCCTACTCACCTCTCAACATCAACGGCATCAAAGAGTGATGTAAGGCGATGCCACGGCTCTACTACCTGAGGCAGCTAAGAAAATTTAGGATTCTCCTGTGGTCCTAAAAACCTACTCAGCTGCCGTCGAGAGTGTCCAAACTATGATCATTACTTTGTGGTTTAGGAACTGATCTCTCCGGGTCCAAAAAGCATTGCAGAGAAGATATTTACACCAAATGTAGCAGGTCCAGAGCCACCAAAATCTTTATGGACTCCTCTCACCCTGCAAACAGTCTGTTCAACTCAGGCAAACGGTTCCACAACCTTATGCCCAGGACTGAGAGACTCAAAAGGTTTTATCTCACGGCCATAAGGCTCTTCAGTCAGTACAATCTGATCAAACACAACCTGCTTGTCTAAAGAAAGAGTGATCCAGGGATACATTTCACTGCTGGTTGTACTTGTGTATCTGTGTGTGTAACAAATAAAGTTCTTGAATCTTCAGCAATGTATTGGTGGAGCTAAAACACTGCTGACTACATTTAGCTGACACTCTTATCCAGAGTGACTTCCGTTTTTTAACTACAGGGACAGCCCCCCTGGAGTAACTTGGGGTTAAGGGTCTAGCTCAGGAACCCAATGGTGGTAGTGCTAGATGTGGGATTCAAACCTGCAACATCTGGGTCTGTAGGCAAGTGTCTTACCACTAGACCACCACACCCACTGCAGAAGAAATGTAAAAATGTCTGTCCAATTGTCATTCTACGTCACAGGCCTTAAAGCCTGTCTGGATGGTTAACAATTATATAACTTCTTTTTTTTTTTTTTAAAACTTTCCAGCAGGATTTCAAATGAACAGATGTTCATGTCGGCCAGTGTATAACCAGCATAATTGATGATGATGAATGTAAACAAATGGAAGTTAATAGAAAAGTGAAGGTGACAAGTTGATTAAGGAGCAGTGAGTGAGTTCTCTCTGGGCAATCAGTCTACAGGAGCTGACAACGCAGCAAGAACTAATGACCTCTCCACCCTCCCTCTCTCTCCTGCTGATGGGCCATCACGTCTACCGCTCCTCACTCCATAAGTTACACGTACATACATACACACACACACACACACACACACACACACACAGAGGAAATACCAGGCTCTTAAGGCAAACAAAGCACTCTCCTCAAAAATGACCCTAATCCCACTTTATCCTATTTACACACCTCCTTTTATGGTCTTTCTGCCTGGTTCCCAAAGGACACCTTAAAACAAGTCTGAGTGAGCGCCGCCAAGATGAGGTGGAGGAGAAAAATAGTGATTGTGGAGAAAAGATCAAAGGCAGTATCACATGCAGCAGAACAGAGGCCCAAACTCAAAGAGCTGTGTGTAAGCAAAAAATAATGACAGTCTTCTATCCCAACACACACATGCACACACACATGCACACACACGCACACACACACACACACACACACACACACACACACATCTCAGCAACAATATTAATACCAATTACAGGTGACGTGAATAACATTGATATTCTAGTTACAACAGCATTAGTATTTGAGTGGTATTCATCGGGCACCAAGTGAAGATTTAGTTCTTGAAGTTAATGTGCCATCTGCCAATCCAGTATCCTAGCTTCTAGTAATCAGGTTTGCAAGCCTGTCCTGGCATTTAAAGGGCGAAAGATGAAGAAACACCCTGAACTGGTTGAATGCCCATGACATGACAGGCACACAGACAAACACACACATACATAATCACCAAAACAGAGCAATTTAACATCTCTGACCCAACTGATGGGCATATCTTAGGGCTGTGGGAAGAGTACCAGGAAAGCCACTCAGACATGGGAAAAATACGCAAACTCCACACAGAAGGAAAGAAGGCTGCCTGAGAATCAAACAAAGGACCTTCTCACTGTGAGATGACAGGACCTACCAATATGTCTCAAACCAGTTAAAAGAATTAGCTGAAAGTAAGTGATAACATTTTATAAACATATTCCACTAGCAGTGGTTAGTTTTTGTAAGAAAAAAACTAAGTACTCCCTCCCAGCATTTACATCATAACATCAAGAAAAAAACACATTATATTCAACGTTGCATCAATTAAGGCAATCAACCCTTGTTTCCGCTACACTTACTTAAAAGAACATCCTACAAACTTGAAATAGCTTGTTTAGATTAAGCTGTTTTGCTGTATTCCTTTTCATTTTTTCTTTCAAAACAGTCTAAATAAATTAAATGATTAGTTTTTGCTATCAATCAATGGATTAAACCTCACATTGTGTGACACCAATAATAAAAATATATTTCCAGAGTAATTAATTGGTTTATCAAGCCACGTTATTTTTCAAAAATCCATGTGGGTAAGAAGTTTGCACATATCTGCTTTTAATCCAGTGCTAATGGGAAGTCTTACAAGAGCCCATCAAATTAAAGATGATGTCAAGGGCGAAATGAGGTTTTATATCAAAATCCACAGAAGCAGGCTTTTAGCTCTGAACTACTGAATGACTCAAATGAAATGACATCTCATGATAATTACACAGTATGCATAAGTTGGAGAGCTGCTTGAAACCCATTCTCCATACCAAGAGATCTGTCTGCATCACAGGCAACTCAAATCACTTTTCCTTTCCGTTAGTGAGGAATATTTCATGATGTATTTGCAGATCTTGCAAATTCCTGCCTATTTCAAGGTTGGTATAAGGCAGAAACTTCTGCATGCAAAGAAGAGATGTTGAAAGACATTTCAAAAGGCAGACATGAAGGAAAAGCACATAGTGCAGTTATTTTGGAGGTCAGCGGTGTCTCTGACCTTGGAGAGACATCCAGAGAGTCCATCTTAGGAGAGTAGGATAAAAATAAATAAATAAATAAATAAACAGTGACTGAGGCTGATATGGTGACTGTGGAGGAGCCCTGCACTTTCTGCAGATGTGTACACCTCGTAGCAGCCAATAATAAGATGAAATCAAAGCTTATGTAGCTGCTGGCACCAGAACAGATGAACGGAAAGTGACTGCTAGCAAAATGGCAAATAAAAGCCAGACTTGTGTTCTGGTCAGAACAAGACCTTTCTCCGCAAAAATTTGGCCTCCATGTCTGAATGTCTATCCAATTACACCCGTGCTGTTCCTCCTTTAAGGTCAGGCCAAACTTCCAACCATATTTGATAATGGCAGGGGTTCAACCTACAGTGACCGACTAATGAGAGTTTAATCTTTGGCCCCATCATGAAGAATTAGTCCTGATTATATTAACGCTCTAACTGGATGATTCGTTTAGAATTAGAGCTACTGCGGAGGTACTGCGTTAAATGGCGTCCAGCAGAAAAGTCTAAATCAATCCAAAAGCACAGCCTGTATAAGCTAAAGGATATAAACTAAATTATGTCCTTCGATCAGTTTTAAACCAGTTCCGGGTCCAGGAAGGGTGCATTAAAGAAATGTAGTTTAGGCTCCTGCTGTTAGAATTGATCAAAGTCAATAGTGACTTTCATCACACAGCCTCGTTTGCCAACGGTCTCATTCATCAACAGCAGATGGACACTGATACAAAATACGATGGAGCTGAGCAGGTGGCAGAGCCAGTGAAGAGTAATGCTGGAGCACATCTTCAAATATTTGCTCTTTTCCTGCCTACCAAGCAGCTCTAATCTCTGATCTTGCACTTTTAAGTATTTATTTTTCATTTCTGACACCTAGCAGGCTGTGGGAAATGAATCATCACAAAGAGCTGCCCTGCACTCCTAAGACAAAAGGGACCACTGTCAGTGAAAATGGTACTTTCAATTAACCTTCAATCCTGACTGATGAGATCATCCAAATTTGAGCTTGATCAACATGCCCTGGCTGTGTCTGGACACTCTGCCAATGTATCAGGCCTGAGGGTGAGCCACACGGTAGGATGTCCACCAATAATTCAGTTTTAAACCAATTTTTCCATGGCAACTAAGAGCACCACCCTCTGAGGCAAAAAGTCAAAAATCCAAAGTAAAATGAATGGACTTTTCAAAAAGGATGTAGAGGTCCAGTGAAAATACCATAGGCGGTCCATCACAGTATGTTCAGAAGTCAAGGCTGGATTTTCAGCTGAGAATATTCTTTTCTACCCACAATTCTGTTTAGACCACCGACAGCTATATTCCTTTGCTTGTGACCTTTCTACTCTCATGGAGTTTTTTCCCTGCTTTTTTTTTCCTTTAGAATCTTGGTGAAAGTCTTGCCTGTCACGACCAGTGCGTCCGGATCAAATGCCACATTGTTGACGGACTGAACGTGCGATATTGAGTCACCCCCAAGCTCAGTCCTCAGCTGCCCACCATCTCGAGTCGGCTGCGATGACTCCAACCCTTCTTTCTATGTCATCTCCTCAACAGATGGAGCAATCACTTGCCCTTAGCCTGTCATCTGTCACATTTTGACTTACAGTTTCAGTTGCTTAAGGAAAAGCAGCACTTCTTGTGGCACAAGTTCACCCATGTGAAGGAAAATAGATGGGGTTTTTGCCGATCGTTGCTCTTAGAGTTCCTACTATCTGCACAAACAGAAGCTTCAATAGCACCTAAAATATGTTGTTGGAGTGGCTATCTAGGTGTGGAAAAAGCATTGAAAGATGTGGCTACTTCCTTTTTGTGTAACGGCTTAAAGGCTCTGCTTGTGTCAGACGGTGCTGGTCCTGAAAGGCATCCCAGCACAAGGATCACAGAGGATCTCCTCTGTGAATGACCCACCAGTGCTAATGGCATATATCACACAAGTCTGTGTTCAGCAATACTTCCTGTTCTCATGATTCACATCAGCGTGTTTCTCCTATCAAGGGTAATGTGTGGCAAAATCAATGGGCAATGCAGCCGAGTAGACTACACTGGCAGACCAGCACACATGCAGCAGGGGCCGCCGAGGACAGGAGAGCATGACAGCTGGGTAAACTGATATTGAAAAATTGCTCTGCGTGCCATAAAAATGTCAATGCAGAAGTAAGCTGACCTTTCCAGTTCTGTATTTTTAAGGGTTTAAATTTTTCACCTAAAGCTGTACATATATCACACCTAGCCTTCACCACCCTTTTCTGTCACAACAAAGAAAAAAAGGAAAGTTCTTCCCCATTTTTTTTTGCAAGATTTGATTCTACCAGTGATTGGGTGTCAATTAATTGCGTTAATCACTTTCAATTATTTAGTTCATTTGGTCACTTCTTAATCACTACAGTACAATGTATCAGTATACAAACTGTTGAGTTTTACTTTCAGTTTGATCAGAGACCACAACTGTATTGTTTTCAACCTGCACAGAGGGAAAGAACATTGATGCCCCAAAAAAAACCTGTTTTTCAAAACTATCACTGTTAAAAAGCTGCTTTACAGAACCAACATAATCTGTGTCTGAGCCCTTAGTGAGCAAGCCTCAGGCAAGGAAAACTCCCTAAAGCTGGAGAAAAAACCATGGGAGGAACCAAGATGCTGACAGGAACACAGTATTCTTTGGTTGATACTGGAGAACAGAAAGATTTCTGACATTATTAATATATTGCAGTAAACAGATTTAACCTTTGATGGCATATAATTTTCAAGCTAAAAGCAGTTTAAACTTGAGTTTGTGTAAGTGAATGTAGCTTTGGTTACCTTTGTATAGCAATGGTATCTGAAGTATATTATCAAATAAGCCAGTTAGCTAAAGATTCTGATATGAGTGAAGAAATGTAATGTCCATTATATATATCCCTTCCCCAAAACAGAAAACTGCTTGGGCAGCACTGGCCTAGTGATTAGGTACTTGACCCTATGTTGGAAGATCAAGTCTCAGACCAGTAGGTGACCCTTGAGCAAGGCCCCATCCCCAGCACTGCTGCCCACTGCTGCACTGCGAGAATTATGGGTTGAATGCAGAGAAAGTATTTTGTTGTGGTTCACTGTGTGCTGTTTAAAATGAAAAAAATGGTCACTTTCACTTTCACTTCCACATCGTAACAAGCAATCATGTCTGTGAGGTTCAATTTACAGCAAATGCCATGTGACAGTACAGAAATGGTACGTTTAATATCATTATCCTATATTATAATATTATTATCCTCTTGTTGCCATTCACTAAGCACATTATAATTGGGTCGAGCATTTATTTACACCATCACGCAATGCAAGGAGCAGATTATTTGGAATCGAGCAAAAATTTTTTCAAGACATTTTGACATATGTGGCCTTTTGATGGTACCTAATAATGTATTTGTACAAACCCTGATGTGTCAAAAAGCTCATTATTTCTACATGCAGTTTACTGTTGCGGAACGTATAAGATGCAAACATGCATTACATTAGATTTTTCACCTTCAGAGTAATAAAACTCCTTGATCCATTCAGTGGCATCTGTTTATAAATGTGTATTGAAGATAAAGTTTGTAATACTTCAGCTTGACATTATTTATATATATATATATATATAT